>JAVQKC010145321.1:0-13687 GCA_036025475.1 Philypnodon macrostomus | reverse complement strand
TGTACTTAACAAAAAAGTGTCAAACAACTGAAAATACGCCTTATATTCTAGTTTCTTCAAAGTAGCCACCTTTTGCTCTGATTACTGCTTTGCACACACTCTGCATTCTCTTGATGAGCCTCAAGAGGTAGTCACCTGAAATGGTGTTTACTTCACAGCTGTGCCCTGTCAGGTTTAATGAGTGGGATTTCTTGCCTTTTCATGAAAATAAAGAAAACTCTGAAAACTGAATGAGGTGTGTCCAAACTTTTGGGCTGTACTGTATATCTCTACAGTTGTATAAACTGTCCATTATGGTTGAATATAACTGTTGTTTGTTATCTAATGTAGTCCCTTGTCTCTTTCAGTGAGTTTCGTGGACTGCAAAGCTGGAAGGGTGTGGTTGGAGACAGCAGACACCTCAGACTTCAAGATCAGTCAGGATGGAGTACTGTACACTCTGCGGCGTCTCCCACTGGAGGTACTGAGTAAACACGCTCTGGTAGTGTATGCTCGAGACCTGCAGTCCACCAAGCAGGTGTGGAAGACGAGGGTCCATGTTGTCAGCAGTCGCCATGGAAACGAGACACCAATAGCACAGGTAATATTTATTTTTAATATGAAACATCAATCAATAGGCAGTGCATACATCCCTGAGTTCCTATCATTTGTGCAAATACAGGGTGACAAAAGATTCTTGGGGGCGGAACGTTCCAAATATTCTGTGAAAAAGGATCTATTACACATTTCTAACATTGAATTCTGCCATTCACATATAACATACGACATGGGCTAAACCAGTATTTGCTGTGAACAAACAGTTTGATTTTCCAAAATGCTTCGCCTCCCTCGGTGTGGGAGATGACGTCATGTTGCTCCCCTCCCGTCAGCGTTCTGTCTGCTGCCTGTGGAGCTCCATTTAAACACATCAGATAGTACCTCCTCACCTGAGAGCGCTGTGTGAAGAGTCTGCTAACACAAAGCACAGTGATGAGACAGATTCAGCTTCACATTCTTTTCCAGTCTGTGAAGATGTGCCCGTCTAAAACCCCAGCTCTTTCCTCTCAGTGGGGCTCAGATTGCCCATGTGCTGAGGCATAGACAAAGCCCGTCGAAGCGCCATCTGTTTGCTTCATGTACAACGCCGATAATAAGGCCCTCTGCATGTATTGAGATGGAGACAGTGGCCTTGATTGGCTCGTACCAAAATAGCCCAAATGCCATATGCTTTACTATGGCTCACTGCAGAAATGTGCTTGGTGAAAAGAGCTGTCAGCGACGCTTCATATTGTGACTCTGAGGAGCAGTCAGGAGTGCGGAGTTTGGCAGATAAGTGGTGTCAGCAGCCTTCAGCGCAGAGACAGGGCTGGAGTAATCAGGTCAAAATGAAGAGTGACAAACAGGAGTCAGGTGAAGAGCCCACAGAGGTCTGAGATTCACCTTACAGCATTATACACAAGACTAGAGATACTGACTCTCCATAAAGTCCAGACCATTCTACCCAACACTAAATCACATTTTCAGGTCACTATGGCATTAAAAAACTACAAACTGTGTGAGAAAGCACATGTTGTCATCATTAATGGTCCAACCTTTGATGGTTCATCAACATTACTTACCTGCTCACCAGTTAGAATCTTAGAGGAGAGAATCATGGTTTTTGCAGTAATTCTTCAGTTTATTCAGCTAGTTTGTTCTTTATAAACCATCTAAAGGGATGTGGGCCTTTGTCAGTTCTGAGGTATCTGGTCTGTGAGTTGCTCTTGAAAACCAAATGAGGGAGTGGTCAAACCAGGTGAGGGCAGTTACCAGCTGAAAGGTCTGGATGAGAGGAGTTACTTACCTGTGGAACATTAGCACAATCTGCCCTCACTGATGTATTTACTTACTGTTAACTACAACACTGTTAAACCGATTAGAGATTGAGTTTACTCTTCACTCAAGCATGGATGACAATTGAAATGTTCTAATGAATAAAGCAAAGTATCAAATGAACAAGACAAGCTTCATATGTTTTAGTCTCAGCTCTCTGCTCTAGAGTGTCGGTGTCTGTGAGCAGTCTGCAGATCAATGATGACACACAGACAGGTGGTTTCAGCAGACGTCTATAATGAGCATTAATCCAGACACAGGAATGAGGTCACACACACGGAGAGGGGAGGGTAAAGGGGAGTGTATGATAGAGTATCGGGATGTCCTGATACCAAGACTAGCATTGGTAGTGGCACTTTACCCACCTTGACTATGTATGAAGGAAAGTGTGTTTGTGGTGTGGATTGATTGCTGTAAATTAACATCTGCTCACAAGCATTTATTGCGCCCTTTGAGTAAAATAAATAAATAAATGCTATACACACTAAGGGATCAGAAGACTTTCGGACAGCCTGAGCCAAAGTAACAAAATGGGAAGCAACTGGAGGCAAGACCATAATACAGTATCAATGGAGAAATTATAATTTTCCACAAAATGTTGCAAATTAAGATGGTTTTGACAAATGATAACCAGGTCTGGTTAGGAAACATTAATGAATGTACCTCACATTGTATGTTTATTGAATGTACACATTATTAACAGTTAGACTTTTGGCTGGAGGCAAAACTCTTGATTTTTAGGTTTTACTGGACAAGTCCTTACAGAAATGTTGATGACCACAATAGTTTTTTCATTGTATGTTCATAATTATTCTCTCCATCACCACAGATCCTTCTTTTTTGTAAAGTTAACTCATTTTTGCTCCAGTCGCCTCCATTCCGGAACTTTGAACATTCCATATGATAGACATTTTAAAGGGTCTACTGGGACATCTCTACTAGTATAGGCCTATGTAACCGTAACTGACTGACATTGCCTGTATTCTCTGTGCACAGGTGAAGGCCGCCCTGATTCAGCAGTTCCCTGATGTAACCCTGACTCGGCAGCTTCCCGAGGTGCTGTTTCCATGGCGCAGTGTGGTTACCGGGAGCGACGGGGCTCTGAAACGGGTCAAGAGGGACTGGGTCATCCCTCCCATCAACGTACCTGAGAACTCACGAGGACAGTTCCCAGAGGACCTTGTCAGAGTAAGACACATACACACATAACAGCTTATAGTAGACAAAGAAAATTGTGGTGATATATTTATATAAAGCTAATAAACAAATACATGGTTACACAAGCTTTCAGTGAGGATGTATTAGATTTGAAGTGTATGTTGTCCCTGTGTTACTGTGGGTTTCCTCCAGTTTGGACAACAATTGACTCTAAATTGTCCCCAGGAAATGAGTGTGAAGTGGTTTTGTGTCAGCGTTTGTCTCTCTGTCAGCTCTGCGACTAACTGACCATTGTCCTGGGTGTACTTCACTTAAGGCCCATAGTTGCTGGAAGAGTATTTAGTCACCCGTGAGCTCTACTGGGAATAAGTGGAACTGCGGGGACTTTCTTAATGTGAAAAATATTTTTTAAAAAGCCTCAATGTCAGTGTTGGTCTTCTCTTCCCATCTTTTATATCATATGACCAGTGTTATGATATCAATACAGTTTTTTGTGACGTGTGCTCAGATCTATTATCGTGCGGAGGTGGCAGCAGCCCGCAGCAGTAGTTCAGTCCAAAGTCACACTGACACACCAGACACAATCAGGTCACATCATTAAACTTTAAGTCTACATTTGACTCTTTTATTCTCAGATATACTGTCAAACTTTGGGAATGGAAAGTGTCACTCAATATTCTGTCATGTAGGCAGCAGAAAGTTTGAACAGTGTTCTACAAACCAAAGTTGGGCTAGTCTAGGGGTGGGCGATATGGGAAAAAATGGCAATCACAATTGTGAATTTATCACAATTTGAGTTACTATTATTTTTTTATTTTTGAAATTCATATGAACACTGGTATTGTTGACAGTGAAGATCAGAGCATAAATGAATGCACTGGAACTCCCCAGATTAACAGATCGCCCTAACTTCAGATTGGGATTTCATCTTTTATCGCCATAGCTCACACCCCTATTATAGGTATCATAGCGGCTAAATATTCTGATACCTCTGTGTTGTTTGTGCTGCCCCCAGATCCGTTCAGACCGTGATAAGAACCGAATGCTGCGCTACAGTGTGACGGGCCCCGGGGCAGACCAACCTCCCACAGGCATCTTCATCATCAACCCCATCTCAGGACAACTGTCTGTCACCAAACCACTCGACCGGGAGCACATCTCCAACTTTCACGTGAGTATGCATATAAGTAAAAGTGTTGCAGTGGACCTCAAGACCTTTTTTTACTGTCCCGGTCTCATCTCGGACTTGGACACAGTTTTACTTTAAGCTGCTACTACGCCTATTTGTGTAGAATTTAGGGATGCACCGATATGGAATTTCTTTGCCGATATTTGAATTACCCATTTGGCCGATACCGATTCCGATACCGATTTTCTGTAAACATGTTTTAGCAGGCTATGTTTTTTAAAACTAATAAATCCACATGTAAATAATTGTAAATAAATATTAGTTTTACTTCATTTTGTAACCCTGAAGTAAGACTTTTTCAATGGTCTTTTCTTTCTCTGGCTGTTTCTAAACCTATAGATTAGAAGTTATTCTTTTAGAACAACCATACCATCGTTCATCCGTAGAGGCCGATAGCGATATCAGTCAAAAATGTAATTATCGCCCAATACCGATGTTGAGCAGATATATATCTGTGCATCACTAGTTGAAAGAATAGAAACATTAGAGAATATAAATATTTATTTTGAATTATATTTTCATTCATATGTGTCAGCCCTGTAACCAACTGGCCCTCGTCTAGGGAATACCCTGCCTAATGCCTCTAGTTATACTCAAAAAGACAATAAGCAAAGGGAGATGAACAATTGCCCCCGTTGTTACGGAAATAAAATGCATTACTAAATGAATACATGTAATGCATACATTTGCATTTAATCAAGTAGTGGCTGTTTTTCATAATTAAAAAACAAATTGACTTATTACAGTAATTAGAGGAGCCACTGAGCATGTAATTATTATTAAAACAGCCAATCGTTTTTACCTTGTGCCATGTGTTGATATCTGCTAACAGTTCGGGTTAGCCAAGTCATGATTGTTGACCCCTTATTATTAATTAGCAAATACATTAGCTTCACAACAGCTGGTAGCTAAAAGACGAGTTCTCTTTGGATCATCTTCCTCTTCCACAGATTTGATTTATTAATATGTTGCCTCCACTGCATATATTCTCTTTTATGTACATCGATAAAGCAGGTCTTAAAGATCTCATGGAGTTTGCTTACTGTACCAAACTGGATGTATTTTCTTGTGGCAGCTTCTCATTTGCATTTAAGCTGTTTTATGAATATTCATGAGTTGGATGTAGTTGTCACAGTTCGAAGGTGCCGACGGTAGCATCTTTATTCATAAGGATCGGAAAGTGGCTCTTCCGCTGATACTTGGGCCATAAAGACGTGACTTATTGGAACAATCAGTACCCATAGACAGAAGCAAATGCATAAATCTCATATTTCTGCAACAGTTATTGGGAGCATCAGGCTGGGATGGAATAAGACCAGTGGTTCTGTTATTCTTCACACTAACCGCCTCACCATTTTATTGGACTATAACAGAGCCTAAACTAGGCGTAAACTAGGTCTAAATCGTGATTAAACCTAGTTGAAATCAGGACTAAACCAGGACTAAACCAGATGACATAGCAGTGGTCCACACATCAAATTCAAACTCTACTGGAGCATGACTAAAAACAAAACTGGTGCTAAACTAATTTAGGTCTTGACTGCAAATGACGCAGTATCACCAATGGCACCTGTACCACAGTTTGAGAACCACTGAACTTGAGCAAAAAGGTTTGGAAGGTAGAGACTGAGGGCACTGGTGTTTCCACAATTCCACACTCGGTACAATATCACCCACACCTTTTAGATTCTCAGTTCTTGTATTTTCATCACTGTATCTCAATCTCTAATGCATTTTTAAGTTGGAACGCTGGTCACCTGGTGTGTCCACAGTTTTAAAGATTTTCACTTTGTTATGGGTTCCTACTCATTATATAACAGTTCGAGTTTGCCTTCTTGTCAGTTTGGTGACAGAGAGTGCTCCTGTTTGCTGGTATATGCAGATGAGCCGAAGGTCTAGAGCAGACAGGCTCAGACAGGGTTAGACCGGAGCAGTGACCTGAGGTGACTCTGTTTTTGTAACTGTCTGTGCATTTGATTTATATTTTCATAGCCACCATTTTGGTTTCACTACAGGTGAATATGGGAAAAAATAACAGATATGGTAAAACCTTTCCTGTAGATTTACCAACATACATATCAGACAAAAATCTATCGATGCATTTGTTGGATGGATATTTTTTTCTCAATTGAAAGTGTTTTGCTGACCACACTACAGCTGAACCCTTTGCATATGCTTTTTGTGTACAGTTGCGGGCCCATGCTGTGGACCTGAATGGAAACCAAGTGGAAAACCCCATAGACATCGTCATCAACGTAATCGACCAGAACGACAACAGACCGGAGTTCACTCATAACATCTTCAACGGATCTGTGCCTGAGGGGTCCAAACCTGGTACTAAACCACACATACAGAGAATAGCAAATACATTCATAGATAGGCAAGGGGATTGAAGTGTCTCGCCCAAGGACACAACGGCAGTATAAGCAAAGTCAGTCTTTTGGGGGATGACCTGGTCTCTCTATATATACTTCTCGTTTTTCAACTGGACAGGAAAAAATAAAGACAATCTCTTCTAATTTAGCCAATAAATATATTGATGTATTATATTGCTAATATGCTTTTTTTCCTGTTCTAACTACAGGGTCCTTTGTGATGGCGGTGACAGCGGTGGACAAAGATGACCCTAAAACAGCCAATGGGATGCTCCGATATAAGATCCTGTCCCAGAATCCTCAGAGTCCTTCTTCTAACATGTTCACCATCAACAACAGGACTGGGGACATCATCACTGTGGCTGCTGGACTGGACAGAGAGGTAGAATGTTTGCCTCTAGACAAAATGACCTTAGAATTCAAAATAATGGCACTGTCTGAAGTAAAAGTCCTGATTTTGTCAGTGTGCCCCAGGGCAGCTGTGGCTACATAGTAACTTACCACCACCAGGTATAACTGGAGTGAATGAATAATACATATATGTAAAGCGTCTTTGAGTAGTTGTGAAAAGCGCTATATAAAATTGATGAATTATTATTATTATAGTTGGGGGAAAGAGGGCCTTAGGGACATGAATCTGAGCTGAAATTTTTAAGGTTCAATAAAGATAGAAGTAGTAGCAGTAGAAATAATAAAATGTAAAAAGCAAATATAGCGGTGATGATACAGTCTGTTTAAAATCCAGCTTCATGTGGCGGTAGGACATCTGAAAGGCTGTTATCGGCTGGCTTCAAATCCACCTCCACGATTCACAATTGTCTTAATTCCCCCTTTGAGTCGGGCTCCTCGGTCCCTCTGGTTTTTATCATTAAAGCTCTGTTTCAAGAGAAGAGAAGGGTCCACATTTAGACAGGCCTAATGGAGGTTTTAAGAACGACCTTGATGGAAATAGAAGTGTGTCCTCCGGAGAAAATGGAGCCGCTCTCAACTTCAACTGCACCAAAAAAAATTAAAAGCTATTACGGATGTCTTTGGTGTCTGTGTGCTGGAGCTTTTATCTTAAGTAAGGAGCAGACTGAAGCGTGGGCTATTACTGAGCTGTAATGAAATGTTCACACACTTTCAAATTTATAACTGTATCCTTATTTTGTGGTCAGTGGGACAGGACCTCACAAAGTCTAATATAGATTTGGGAGTCAATTTCTACCACTTAACTTTGACTAACAGGCCAGGATACAGGCCAGGATGTAGTTTAACACCTTCATTGTTTTAGACTGTGAAGAGGTGTTATATCTAGATCTGAAGATGGCATGAACTGCTGAGAATTTGACAGGAAACATTGACCTTGACATGGATTTTCCTGAGCCTTGAATAAGGTACATTTACACATATTCATAAAATATTACATATTTACACAGTGGATTGCAATAAACTGTATAAAAACAAATAGTGAAGCTGGAATCTGCAACAGGATTCATACATCTGTCTGTGCCTGTGGTTTGTTGCACGCTGACAGGCCTTCAGTTGTTCCAGTTGGTTTGTCTATTTTGGGCTTCTGTACAAACATGATAGACTCCACAAACCCGAACCAGAGCACGCAACAAGAATAAGATGAGTTTTAATAACGTTTGAGAATTATGTTTGAAGGAAGAACGACACCATGTGCGAGTTTTCTATCAGGACATGTTTATTTACAGCGGCCAATGACAGGAGTCACAAGTGTTCCACAGGTACGTACAGAGACATCAATAGACCCCAGCTCCTGCACAAAGACACTCAGTGGGACAGTCCAAAGGGGACACGGGAAGGACATAGACTGTACACAGAGCTCATACACACCTGTATACCCCTACAGGTAAAGGATGACGAGGAGGGCTCATATTCAAATACAAAAAGAACATGTACAAATCGTATATAGCCTCCAGGCACTGTGCTCCCGTATTTACAGTTGTCATAACAGGCAGCGGCGCCGCTCCATGGCAGGACCATCTATTTGAGATATGCAAGGTACGAGAAAACAAAGCCAGCGCTACGAAAAGGCTGTGATAAAAACCCAGTGGGGTCTGAGAGAGAGAGGAGGGGGACGCCTGCAGACACATGCATGGAAGTGCTGCAGTCGTGCGAATTAATCACTGTCGACAAGTACATAATCAGGTTTTAGCTATCGGAGCACACTCCCTAACTCACTGTGAGAGCTCTGGCACTGTTTCACTGTCATACACTAATGCTATAGCCACTTTTATGCATGACTTTAAAGGGATTACATGTAGTTTTTAAACATCATTCTGTTCATTAACACCAGATGGCGCACTCATTGGTCAAAGATGATGTGGTTCACCAATCATGTGGAAGAAAACAAAACTTTAATGTCATACCAATTGTAAGTAGTTCAAATATGTTAAGTAAATTCATAGTAGTCATCACACCCTCTATTGGTGACAAACAGGAACTTAAATAGGGGCCATCTGGGGCCTTACAGCTGCTTAAGACTCCAAGACCCTGGTGGTGCCAATATAGGACTTAACTGTATAAAATGTATATAACTACATATAATCCCTTTACATCATTCATTAGACGTTCATATAAATCAATAAATTATATCAAAATAAAAGGCTCTGCTAATATGACTTCTTCAGAATGTAAACACACACACACACACACAAATGTACACAGCGGTAAACTAACAGTGCGTGCAGATACATTCAACGCACATACATGCAACCTGATTCATGTGGACGCACTCACGTCGTCCTGGTCCATGCATGTATGCGCACACACACACACACACACATTCATTCACACATACACTGACAATCCTTTAATTCACAGTCAAGTCAAAAAACATTACAATTTCTGTCCAGTGTCACCTACGCTCCTAACACTACACTTCCCAGAATTCAACGATACAACAGAATTTTGTGGGAGAGAGCGGAAAATGCTAATGGTAAAATGCATTCGGTGGTCTAAGCTGCCGCGATGGGTTGTGGAGGGAGGGGGAGTGAACAGAAGAGAAGGCACACTAATGCTGTAATTACTGCCTTCGTCAAAATGCTGTGAAATAGCTTTAGGGCATGGGTTCTTTTTAAGGGAAAGCAAATGACATGGAAAAAAGCAATATTACACCAACACTGAACTTCAGACCAAAACACAAACAAGAAAAAAAACAGCTTTTCATATGACGACATGGAAAAGGTCTTGAATTTGAAAAAACACACACGTCCCTCCGGGTATATTTACATAAAAGCTTTGTAAAATACTCTTTTTTCACCTATGTACAACACATGACAACATTAGAGAGAGTTCAGCCCGCACATGTTCAAAAGTCTCCGACAGTGATGAAGAAAAAAACATTGATCTGTTTTCCTGTGTCTTCAGCCTGCAAGCGATCGCTCAGTTCCGGGCGTTTACAGACAGCCAACGTTACATCACGCCACTGCTCGGGCCTGTTGCAACACTAATACATGAATTTTTCAAGTTGTGAACCCGAGTGGAAATGAGCTTGCTGTGCAGTTCACCTCTGGCGACAGTTTATTAAAGAGTGAGAATGTATGTATGCAAACGTAAGAAGAGAATACGTTATTACAATTTCAATAAAAGAGCTAATGATGGCATCAGTGCATTTTTGATATGCTGCTGTATTCATATGTACAGACATCCTTCAACAAATTTATCTTTTTAAGTTCAATTTAGTTGTGATAAAATGTAGCCCCTCAAAAGATAACATGTTTATTCTGTCGCTAACTGTCTTCAGGACATAAGTCCTATTTACTTGCTAGTTAGCTAAAAAAAGTTCTTTAGTTTTAGACGCTCAGTACCGAGACACTAGAGCGGCTTTAAAGGCATAAAAAGGTTTGAGATATATCCAGCAGTGATGGTCTGTGCGAGCACTGGCATTGCAAACAAAAAGCTACAATTCTTAGCAATGGGACTCACTAAGCTAAGCAGCTTCTGTGAAGGTTAAAGAAAAAAATCTTACAATTATCATTGAAATTCATCCAGCAGTGGTGGTCAGGTTAGAGTACTTGACTGAAGGGTGCACTAAGCTTAGACACTAGGTGAGTGCTAAAAAAACTTTGAAGAAGCAAACGTTATGAAACGTTAGAAATTCTATCCATCAATAATAATCAGCTCGAGTGTTAGCTTCGCTAAAGCCGGCACAAAGCTTTAACACAAGTGTTCAAAACCAGTGTCTGGAGAAACCAAACATAAAAGATTATGAATAGCATTAACAGATCTGAATTGTCTACAGCAGAGCAGTTGGCCTGCACATTTGCTGTGATAAATAAAAGCTAGTGTTCTCACTTCAGAGGGCACAGAGGGGCTCAGAACTGCTGCCTGAACCCTAGGCATGAGGACAAAAAGGAGGCAAAAACAATGAACACTGATCATAAAATAACCTTCCACGTATACACTTATCACTGAGGGCGTGTAAAAGGTTGGCCCTACTGTTCCATGTTCTCTCTATTATTTCTATGTACACATGCCTTTGCGTGGGCATTGCTATAAACAGATATGCTTTTGGACTCCACTATTTTCCAGTGTTGTAGTTTCTCTGGGTTTTGGTCTCATGATCCGAATGTTCTTTTGGTGACGAGGGGGACCATCCCATATGTTTATGCTTTGCTGATGTTGGGTTGTGTGTGGATGCTGTTGTCACTGTGAACTTTAATTTCAATCGTATCCGGCTTGAGAGACTCTTTTCCATTTTCTTCCTTCAGCGGTAGCTTCCTGTGGTAAACAGACAGAAATACAAAGAGGTGAGCGTGGTGTGTTCTGGACTTTAATGCTAGATGATTACATATACTTGAACATATACTACATTACATATATTAATATAGAATTAATGCAAGCAGGCATACGGTATTCTTGTATGGAACAAGCACATACAATAAATGCTAACTACATTTCTAGAAAATGAGTCGGCTTAATGGTTTGCGCCACAAAAAGTGTACTTTGAGCCAGAAAGCTCACCAGTAATCACCTTTCAGACCTTTTGGTGCATGAATGAGTTGCCCCCATTGGGATTAATAAAGCTGAATTTTAATTGAAGTGAAAAGGCAGCAGGGATATTAAATATAACAGCCTCCACTGGGCCTCACAGTGAGAGCCCCTTATTCATTTTCAGGGCTCCAGCAAATAGACTGCACCTGTTTTTTCGGTGTTTTGGCCTTTTCAGCACCTTCTATATACACAGAATTCATATATAATCTGAGATGTGAAATAGCTGAGTAATAATATGGTCAAATCTTCTACCTGTACCATTTGATGATTGCACTTGTGCAAGACAGACCAGACAAGCAATTACAAAAGTGGAGGCCAGATGGAACATGCTGGATAAGGATCTTGAGGGAAGGGCTACAAAGGCATCCTGGTAACAATGTCCCGATAAAGAGACAAGGTAAGAGTCAAAAATGACACAGAGATTGTTGGCACAGGACACGGGCTTATCACACTCTTGCCAAGTTGTGCTCTTAGTGCCACAAATGGTGTCTGGGACAGGGCAGATTGCTGACTCAGGATTTAGGAGGACATTTTGTGACATCCAGCTTTTTTGTAAAGGTCTTTAAGGTGTGACCGAGTTGGTTTTTCTCTCTTGTCTCTATATGAAAGCATAAACTGTCACATATGACAGGATTCACAGCTTGTTTGTATTTTGACAACAGTCAGGTGTGTCAAGCTAAGGTTTTAACTGGCTAATTCCGCATGTTAGCCAAGCTCCGCCTCCAAGGAGTCAACCCTGAATTCAGAGGTGCCTGGTCAACCCTTACATAGCAAAGAAAAATCATTTGGATGGCTGGCCTGGCGAGCTTTATTTCTATCCCTTGAGTGGCAACTTTCATGGCACACAAACAGGAAAAGAACATCAGTCACAAAAACACAACACAATTAGACCAACACTGCATCAAAACTGTATGAAGAGTCCAGTTATGTTAGGTGTTATATGATGTCCCAATAGCATTAAACAACCTGTGACCTTTGGCAGCCCCTATATTTCGCCTAACACATGTTGTATAAATAAACAGAGGCGTGTGGTGAAAACACTTTATTGTATTTTGTAGCTTCATCTTACAAATAAAGCTCTACTGTGGGACGTCTGAAGGCAATTTGTCATCCCCAAGCAGCCCATCGTATCCCCAAATAACAACCTCGGTAGTGACTTCAATAAACATGGAAAAATAAAAGTACATATTGAGTTGTGAATCTTTTTGTACTTTGAAGGCTACCATCCATTCTTTTTTCTGGCCAGTCTTTGGGGTTGATATAGATTGAATATAAGAAATCAATAAGGATGCTTGCGTTACCTGCTTCATCTGTGTTATGGAGTTTTGAAGAGAATGTCAGGAGGGTTGGTGTGAGGGCTTTGGTCGTAACCAAATAAAGCACATATCCGGCAGAATACAATAACCTGATCAATATTTAACACGCTTTAGCTGAGGGCAACGCACTTTCTCAGTTTACAGTGTTATTCTGTGGCGCTCTTTTGAACTGCATTACTGATTCTCAATGATTTTTTTTTTCATTCATCATTGTGGGGTATAAGGGCTTTGTGCTCGGGTTCGGGTCAGGACACTGTATCTTTATCATATCATATTTTTGTAACATAAGACAAAAAATGTACCAAAAATTAAGGCAGGCTTTATATTGTAAACAACAAGCTGGTTACATCAGCCATTTGACCTCAGAGCCTATAAGGTCAATCAATAATAATAAATAAACCACATACGCTGGTGCAAAGGTTACATTTTTGCATGGCCCTAGATTTGTTGACCTTGTACATTTCAGACATGGCCCCGTTACATTTCATTTCTAATTGCACCCCGGGTCACAGTTGCTTTTCTTGGGACCTGGCTACACTGAAAACTGAAACTGTCAAACAAATATAATTCATGAGGCTACAATTGTGTAAATGCTGCTGAGACGTACTGGCTTTGTTGCACTTGAAGGTTAGATTGAACATGTCAAATCTGTGGATGGTGTGTGCTGGACTTCTACCATGAATCATTTCAAGGTTACATGTTCTATACTAAAGCAGTCATTTTCTATAAGGGTTTTGGACCTGGTTTAGTCCTGGTCTATAAGGGGTTTGGACCTGGTTTAGTCCTGGTCTATAAGG
>JAVQKC010145294.1:0-10359 GCA_036025475.1 Philypnodon macrostomus | reverse complement strand
GGTTAGTAGATAAAAAAAAACTACCACAAGAGTTCAATAGGCAAACATTCTGTATTTTAAATTTAGAAATTCACATTTGTGCTGAACAATAAACATTGAAGACATATCTGTGCTATATTCTTGAAATAAACAAATTCTATCAAACTTATAAATGGGCTTAAACAACAGACTAATAAATATAGGCAAATTTATTCAGCTACAACGGCATTGTAATAGCCTAAACTAATGTTATGTTATTTCACAACATATTGCTTAGGCTACAGCTTCAATTTACAACAGCTCTGTTATGCACAGGAGCACGGAGTATTGACTGAATCGTGGAGTTATTTTTCTCTGTACAATGAAGAATAACCGGAGCGCACCATTACTGTAGTGTAAATCCTCTTTGTCCTTACACAAACAAAGTCGGATACATTATGGGAGGCTGAGTATTGATCACTACGGATAATCCAATTAGAGGCAGGTTTCAAACAGGATAAGCGGCCTGGACCAATAAGTGAAGGCGATTTAAAGCCAGTAAACAGGCAGGAATAACAATGTGATGGGATGTGGCAATGTTAGCTGGGAACGCTGGGGTACTTCGCAGCTGTAGTCTGGATGAACCCACATAACCAGCTTTGGAGCGCCCGGCCGCCAGTGCTTAAAGCCGGCTAATCTGATTGGATTAACACCGACCTGGCTGGCTCCATGTTGAAGCGCACACACACACACAGGAATACACACATGTGGAGTAACCAATGAAAGGGCCCCGCTGCAGTTTCCTGGACTTTATGTAGATTCAGGGGTTGGCTGGTCGGCACCACGCTGAGCTACGGCGCACACATCTACAAAGTCAGCACTCTAGTGTGTGTAGGGATATTTTTGGAAACACAATTTTCCATCAAAAGCTTTCATTAAGATGCTTTTTGGATCTAGAATACAAAGATGTAGCTGTATCTCTAGGCTGCAGAAATCTAGATTCAGTTCTATCTGATATTGTTATCAGGAGTGCAAACTGGCAAGAGCATTTTATGTAGTTTTGCTACTACTATCCAGATCTCCCTCTCTAGCTCCTTGACATGTACCTAAGCATATCAGAAGGTGTGGAGTGTGAAGCTTCCCCTCCCCAGACACCTCCTCCAGCTTCTCAAGAAAAATACAAGAATTCCAAAGGCCATTTTGGGGGACAACAGGCAGCGATGTACAGACCTCCCTCTCCCTAGACACCCCCTCCTATGCAGTCCTAGACACTTAAATAATTTGCTATGGGAAAATATGTGTTTTTTAAAATATCATTATACATTTTCTTAGTGCTGCTGTGAATGTGCCAAGCTCTTGTGAACCGTGCTAATTGGCTCCCTCCCCTCCACAGTTACCAACTTTGCACTTTTTTTTACCATGTACTATTATTGCATGCTACTAGTACTTCATGACTATCTTAGTGGTTCTTCCGATCCAAAGCATTTCGTTGCATTTTTTGACCCTGTGTTGAATGTGCATATGACAAATAAACTTGAAACCAACTCAAATGTTTAGCCTCTATTTTATCCGTCCAATCACAGGCCATGACAGGCACCCTCTTTTTTTATATCCCTTCCTTGATGCTTTATGTGCCCCGCCCCCCTCCCCGGGACCCCCCACTTTCCCCACTATAACCTAATCATTCATTAGAACCAAGGCAGTTGTCCATTAGGCAAAGCAGCCATTTTGGAAATTGCAGCAAATCTTCCATGAAAAGACATTTCCTCTAATGCGGCAGTCACGCTCCGAGGAAGAGCAGACAAAACGACCGGGGGAAGAGATGGAACGGGAAGGACGGATGAGGAAAAGTCAAAAGAGTGGAGAGAAAAAGATGGAGAGACAGCCCCAGGCCATAAAGCCAGCGAGCGGAAAGCAAGACTATGTTTGATTAGAAAATGACACTATAAAGGGTAGGAGGTAGGGTAGAGGGAGGAAGAGGAGGAGAGTGGGATGAAGAAGAAAAAAAACAGGCAGTAATTTTAGCCTCGTCACTGGTTTGTACTGAGACGATTGGTGACACGCTGGGATCACACGCGCACACAGAGGACAGATGGGGAGGTCTAATTTGAGCAAAGTAATGGGGCTCTCTTTAACCAATCACATGCCCAAATGTGTAAGGTTGTATAAGGACTGGGACTGCTTCTCCAGCATGCACTTGTTGAATCTTTCCTTGTTACCTTATCTTACATTTGTAGTTAGGAGATTGCACAAGCCATTTTCTGTACAATTCAGTGATATATGGGGGTATTGTTTTCTTTATCAAAACTAACCTCATTAATCTTCTTTCAACAAGTACCAGTAGGGGGCACATAGGAGGCCTATGGGCAATAGCCAGTTAGTCGCAAGGACATTGGCAGACAACCATTCACACACTAAGAGAATTTTCTCCAGACATGCACGTCTTTGGATAGTGAAAGAAAGCTGAAGAGAACCCACAGTAACACAAGGAGGACAAGCAGACGTCACTTAAATAAGCCAACTGGAACAACATAATAAAATGCATCGTTAGAATTCCTAGTTTAGAATTCACAAGCGCAACAATTATTGAATAAGTATGTCAATGTTTGCCAGCTTGTCCCATGGGGGCGCGGTGAGACATTCAAACTGATAGCAGACGCGGGATATGACAAATCTATTGTGCCGTTTTAGTGCCGCAGCTAATCGCCCCGCTCATCTGATCAGCAGTCACACACACCTGTCTCCTCCATGACACCCATTCATCTCTGCCATCATCTGTACCCCCCCACTGTACCACCACACTGACACCAGCACCGGTCTGCACCAGCCACTCCGCAGAACCAGTCCTGAATGTTGTCCCCCAAACACTGGAACGCCTCTGGTCATGTCAACACCACAGGAGACAAAGATAGTCAATTGCATTTGAATGAGAATTAACTGTTAATCTTTGCGGCAATCACCCCACCATTATCTTTCTTTTGTTAAATTGTAATCATCTAATCTACTGGGGGCTGTCTGAGTATGCTCTTGCCCAGTCTAAACCAGGAACAAAACAAGCCTAAGTCAGATATAAACCAAGTCAAAACCAGGGCTTAACACCCGGTGACTAAACCAGCATGAGGCAAAGAACAAAACTGTCTCTAAATTAAAAGACTTGAGCAAAGTACTCCTGGGTACCAATAGAAAGACTTCACGTACCTCCAATGGCACATAAACCACAGTTTGAGAAACACTGCTAGAGCTCACATCAGTATATTCAAGTTATATCCTTGCAGCAGCCTTGGACGGTCTGCATAGATTTTACTGGCACTATTGCATAAACCAACTAAGCATGTACTGAAGCCAAAGATTTCTATCAACACCGATAGAATTTTAAACAAAACGAGCGTTTGAATTCAGCAGAAAAGGAGCACTTAAAATATATTGATAGTAAATTCGATCTCACAGTGATTCAAAATAGTTTGGCTTAACATCTGTTGGCATTTGCATCTGAATTTCACTCCAAGCAGCACTGGAAAGCACTACATTATTTAAATAAGCCCAATAAAATCAACCACTTACACGTACATGTATTACATAATAAAAAGGCGTATGGTAAATCCAGCCATCACAGAGTATCCAATGCCATTTCCATGTGGTGTTGGGATCTGAGAACACTGAAGAGGCTTTTAAAACAGAGAAAGAGCTCCTTTTAAACCCAGATTGTCCACATAAATAATAATAATAATAATAATCTAAAATTCCAGTTTAAAAATAGCATTAAGGACATCACATTTTTTCTATCTAGAAACCAACAAACACACTCCCAACAATGCATCCTATCAAAAAAGACAAAAACAAATCAACGATCAATCCGTTGGCCTGCAATCACGTATGTATCAAGAGCCTGAAATAAAAAGTTGTATCCAGGTATTTTAGCCTGAGGGGAACTGAAACCATTCCATCACAATCTAGTCTGATTATAGTTGGAATGAAAACAAGTTTTATATGTCTAGCCAACAATGACATACCCAACAGCTTCCCGTTGGGGTACTCAATTGCCTACTGCTGGCTGTGCTAAAGTTTGAGAATATAAACATGTCTATTCTCTATAATCTTATTATTATCGTCATCACTGATTGATGATTAGATTAATAGTGTGCAGGATGAAATGCAAAGTGACTGGGAGCTCCAAGTTACTCACAAAAGGACTTTCAGAGTGATGGGTCTTTTCAGTTGAAATAATAAATAGCTTTTTCATACTTTACAATTTTCTTTTCTGAAACAGCAACCATAAACAAGCCATTTCACAATAAGGAGGCTAAAAAAAGTGACAGCCTGACTTAACTTTAAGGACACAGCTATGCAAAAGGAAGAATAGCAGAATACATTAGCCCTAATATAAGCCCTCATTGCAGAGATTGTCGTATCTTTCTCTTGAAGTCTTGCGTGATGTGGAGCCGCTTCCTCTCCACCCACAGTGTTCCTTATGTCGGCACGGATCACAACGTCCATTACAGAGATCGGGTCCGTGGTGCGTTTAAAGACCTCACTATTTTTTCTCGCCTTCCTGCCTTTGTGTTAGACTGGCCTCTCTAAACAAATATTTTTCACCCAAAGTTTTTGAAAAGGTTCCTGTCTACGTGAGAGAAAAGGACCTTCAAGGACAATTGGACAATAGTTTTCAAAATTGCTGATGTTGTCAACTAAGAAGTAATGGCTCACACACACACAAAGGCAGTATTCTCCCAAGAGCGTTTCAAGTAACAGTCGTTCAAACTGAAATGTATGCCTTCAAAAAATAAACAGATACAATTATAATGTATTCGGATTTGGACCAAAGACGGCACCAAATGAATTCTCAGCTAATTGAAAAGCAAACATCAATGAAAACTTGGAAATGGCATTTTAGATCAACAGTCATGATTGGTTGTTAGAATTGATTTTTACTGGGGTCACTATTGATATAGCAGCTAAGCCTTACACATGACATGTTTTAGGTTATTAGGTCCATTCCTGATTATTCCCTCCAAATCTTGTGTGCCTTTATGCTCCGTCCAAACAGCAGCCTACTTTGTTCAATCTTGTAGTGTGCCTATCTTCAACATAAAGACATGTGTTTAAACTATTTTTGACTTTTGATGACTCTGATCTGAAAAAGAGAAGCAACATCAACATTTGCAATTTTAGTGTGGGAAGTCTATTAGTCTACTTCTAGAAGCATAGAAACCAAATTCACTTGCAAAAACAGCCTTGACAATACCCTAACCTCCACAATCAAGTTCCAGGGAGATATCTGTTCTGCGCCCTCACCTCTGACCCGGGTGAGCGGCAGGGGTCCGGCCTGACGCCAGTAGCAAATACCAACAGTAATGGCTGCTTGTGTGTGAGTCCCCGTGGTAATAATCACCCGGATTAGAGTGGAGCCAAACCCCCGCAGGGTCCCCCTGTCTGCCCCCCTCCACAGACCTATCCAACCCATCCCGCTATGGGAACTAAACCAAGCCCCAACTCCAAAAACCATACATTTGTGACGAGCCCCCAAAGTCCTATTGATCACGAATGAAATATTGAACAGGCCGCGGCCATACAAAGACACATAAGCCATTCGACGAGCGTAGCCTTTAACCACAGGGGTGCAGTGAAATGGAAGGTGATACGGCCGTCAATATGTCTGGGATGAAGGATGCAATATGCTGGAAAAGAACAGAAGGAAGGTGCACTAAAAACTGGTTAATAAAAATGTGCATGGCAAGTTGAGCAGCTCTGAGCCAAGGGGAAATATAAATGCAATTCTATTAAAAAAAGTTGGGATATTGTGGACATAACGCGTATAAAACAAGATCAGCAAAACTCCATTATTTATTATATACGTGCATATGTCGTTTTATGAAAAGCAGCAACACATCTCAAATACGTTAGGACCAGGGCAACAAAAGGCTGAAAACATGTGGTATTTTGGGTACCAAGTAGCACAAAAAAAGCTGGAACAGGCCAGTAACATCAATCAAAATAAGAAATGTGCATTTTGCTTTGCAGAGGTTATTGGTCTTAAAATGTAGGAACAACAACAAGAACCTCAATAACTGTTAAAAATAAATAAATAAAATAAATACACTTTATTAAATGCAATTTATTTGGTGAGAAATTTTAAGGAATCCTCAATCAGTAGTACACAGAACATGTTATTTTTCCAGTTATTTTGCCTCATCTTGTTTGAGATGTGTTGCCGTCTGCATATTCAGAACAAGCCATTTCTATTCATTTCTTTATTAAATATTCTCATATGTTGTGAATAACTTTCTAGGTTCTAGGGAAGACATTGTGTAAACCAACCAGCGAGTGCAAAATCTAGCATTTCTCCGTTTGTTAGCTTAAAAAGGTAGTGGGTATAGTGAGGCTCTAGAGGAAAAACAAGGACTTTACCCTCAATAGATAGTGAAGGGTTATCCATTAACAGCATGTGCACTTCAGTCTGCGAGCTGCTATTGTGTCATGTTTTATCAGATCTACCTCGACTGCAGCAAGGGCAACGTTTGTATCCAAGTTTGAGCCGTATATATGACATGAAAGATACAAATGAGAAAATACAATGCCAACTCAGGCCAAGAGAAAGTCTACCGATTCAATTGCACATTCCCCAAAATCACTACATCATTTTAGTATGAGCCAAAAAGCTTCTTCTAAAGGCAGACACTTTAACTATGCCCAGGGGAAATTTAAAAAGTATTGTACATTGTAAGTCAGTGTGTTGTGTGGGGTTTTGCAGCCAGGATATTAGAGGACATATTTCCATAAGATTGTGCAGCATTAATCCACATCTACCGGGTGCATTAGGTAGAAGCACAGTACTGATTGCATAGAAATGCGTATTAGCATGTTTTAAATTGAGTTTGCTATAATATTGACTTAATTTTTGAAGACTTAACATAATATTGTCAATAAGGCCATGCAAATCTTGACACTGAACAGCACAACCACACCTGTGCATTGAAGGTATGGGGTGAAAAGTAAAAAATTATTGCTCCTGACTATTTCTCCAACCCAGGCTGTGCTGAAATGTTAAATTGACGAGCATTTCTTTACAAAACAGTTGCACTACAGATGGCAGTTGACCAATTGTCTACTGGGCACTTCCAGCAGATCTGCCACCTAGTTTTACCCTAAACGATCCTGGTTCGTCTGAAAAAAGTTGACCTTTTCTCCAGATATGCTGTTCCCAAGTTCAGCGGTGATGTTATGGTACCCCTGTCCCACTGCAGCTCAACTCACCTCGGGTTCTTGCCCTTGCTCTCCTTCTTGTTGAGCACTCCGGGTACGCAGTTGGTCAGCTCGGTCCAGTCCGCGTGTAACCCGCAGCTCCAGCCGGTGGAAAACCTCGAGAACAACCAGGTCTCCTTACGGTTGGGTCTATAGCACGTACACTTCTTCTGCCCCGGTCTGCAGTCGCATGGCACCTCCAGACGCACGTTCTGGACCAGGTGCCTGCCAAACGTGGTCCCGCCGGTTTTCTGAATGTGCAGGAATACAATCACGTCCTCGCCTTTGATTTGGAAGTCAATGGTCCGCTCCAAATCCCGAACGGGGAAGTAGTATTTCTTGACATAGTGGGGGTCCGGAGTGGGGAAGATGTCCCCCTCGTCCTCCTCCGTGAAATAGCCGTGCGGGGATCCGAAACTGATCACCCCCGGAGCCACGTACTGATACAGGATCAGCATAAAACACACGGATCCGACGACGACCAACAAGAATTTGCTGCTCCTCTCGACCATGTTCCCTTCTTCCCAGTGCGCGCTACCATTTCCCAGTGAAGCCGACAAAAGGCAGCAGGGCGAGGGGATCCGTCATTCTCGCTGCTCGCTCTTCTCCACCGGCGAGGACGCGCTGCTGGTGTTTCTAGAGGGGAAAGTGGCTCACAACAAGAAGCGCCTCGGTCCGCTGTTGTGGAGAAGTTGGCACATTGCGCTCACCACGGTGGCCAAGGCTCGAAGTTGTTCAAATGTTCCCCAGCAGACGACCCTCCCCCGTGGACTTCTTTACTTCGGTCTGCCTTCCACACAACAGGCTCGCCGCATCACCGTGGAGTTATGTACCCAAGATGCAGCGCGACTCGTACCTTTTCAGAGGATCTCTCTCGCTCTCTCCAAACCAAACCCAGCGAAAGCAAAAGTCGCTTTAATTTTGTGGTTGACGCGAGACGCCCGCCCCGCTTTGGTATCAGCCAATAACGAGCCACCTGTAAACACAACCCGATTTATGATTGGCTGACAGTAGTAATAGTCATTGGTTAATTAATTATTCTCCATGTTCTCCTTGCCCATGTATTCTATAGTAAATGTAAGATCAAAGAATAGGTAAGTCCCCAATAAAGCATGCTCATTGATGATAATTATTTCTTTAATTATTAAACTTTGGCTGTGCTTGTAAATTAAGTAGCCTACGCTTTAGGTCCCAAATATGGTCCATTATCTGGTCATCCAATATTGAAACAAAAAAGCATAATTCTTTTTTTTTCTTTTATGTTGATATAAAAGTGTCTAAAAATCACATTTTTATTTTATTTTATTAAATCCCCAATTTATAAATCAATATTTCTACCTACCACCCTCTTCAGACAAGCCTTACCTCTACAATAACCATGAGCATTTGCTTAGAAAAAGTACCTCTAATACCGTAAATGTTTCATAATTAACTAATCTAACCTGATGAACACGTCTCTACTAGGGGAAAACCCACCTGCCCGACAACCATGAGATCAACCACCCCCTGCCTTTGCTTATTGTAATCCATGTTTCTGCCGCTAGTGGTCCTCGTTCTGCACTTACTCCTCTACATCCAACTGAACTGTCAGCCTTATTTACGTGCTTCCCAAGGGTGATTACTATCGAACATGTTTTGACTAATCACATCTACGTAGTGGAAAAAATACGTGTCTCAACTACAAGTCTGTCTCCATTAAACATGACCAGGGGCATTCTGGGAGATGTAGTTTCTCATTCATTTGTTGCTGCAGATGTTTTTGTGCTAACAATATACACAGCAAATAAAAAGTGCTACTTTTAATGTTGATAAAAATTGCATATTTTAAACGAAGCTCAGGCCAACCAGCTTGTGGTAAATGGAGCCGGATACAGATAAGGGTGTGTTTACTTG
Source organism: Philypnodon macrostomus (assembly GCA_036025475.1). Lineage (NCBI taxonomy): Eukaryota > Metazoa > Chordata > Actinopteri > Gobiiformes > Eleotridae > Philypnodon > Philypnodon macrostomus. The sequence goes on along the minus strand of JAVQKC010145294.1, from coordinate 1,269 downwards.
TTTGTGGTTTAGTCTGATGATAATGCTGTGGTGTGGGTTAGCTGTAATTGCTTGGTGTGCTTACAGTATCTCCACATTTTGATTTCCCAGGTGGATGAAGGCAATCTCCCCCCAGACCGGTTGTTCATCCCATTTAAAACATGCCAGAAGTGATGTATTAAGAATTAACCTGCGAGTCAGAAAGCATTAGCGGAGCAAGGGAGATGTCAGTGGAGCGAGTTATGTATTATGTTCGCTTCTACTATAAAAAAATAATAACCAACTAAATGAAAAAATACGATACTGAAATACGAGTAGTAGAGAAATGATTTGTTGAATTTATCACGTTAATTTACTTTACAACAACCTGTTTTTCTGCTTGTGAAATGTGGCTAAGGTAATTCTTTTTATTATTTTAAAAGATAATCATAATTTGACATTATAGAAAGTATGTAGGCAATAATTACTCTCTCTCTCTTTCCTCATGGAGGTACACTGAAACAACATTTGTGTGTGCCCCTGTTGTCAGGGTTACGTGACAGTCCTGTGTGTGTTTTGTGTGTTTTGTACATTTCTCTCTAGTTTCTGTGTTACTTCCTGCCCTTGCTTTTTCCCTCCTTAATGATTGCCGGCCCCGCCCTAATGTGTCTCACCTGTGTCCTATTGGCTCCCCCTCCTTGTGTGTATATATTCTGCTCATTCCCGTTGTTCTGTGCCGGTTCGTATTTGTTAGCGCCATTCCCTAGAACCTTGTGTTCCTCTAAGTGACTGTCACTTTATGTCCAAGTAAAGTGTGTTTTTACCTGCCTCGAGAGTCATGTGTGTCAGTTCTTGAAGTGGATCCTTGACAACTGTAGTCTCATCCTGTTGTATTAACTATCGGCCCACTGCTTCCAACACGTCGCACTGTCTTCTCCAAACCAAGAAGTGACGAGAATTATTAATGTTGTGTATTTGCTAACGCTAATGTGTGTGTTCTTTGTTCCCACCATGTTGTCGTAATGAGCGGCGTTACTTACACAAGATGGATGTGGCAGAGAGTGGTGCCCTCTGGCTCTACTTTAGTGTGAGTTTATCATCACAACCAGTTTATTGTTGGGTTTTGCATAATGCTGCTGTTCAGATGGATATGTTCAGTGTTTCTACAGGCTATGACTGGTGCATCACTCTTTGATACAGTGAAGAAAACAAGTATTTGAACACCTTGCTATTTTGCTATTTCTCCCACTTAGAAGTCATGGAGGGCTCTGGAATTTTCATCGTAGGTGCATGTCCACTGTGAGAGAGATA
>JAVQKC010145257.1:0-10811 GCA_036025475.1 Philypnodon macrostomus | reverse complement strand
AATGTTGAAACTGATCCGGCAATTCGTTTTTGAGTTATTGCGTTCACAGCTAGGATCTGCGGACGCGGACGCGGACGCGGACGAACACCGACGTGATTCCATAATATCGGCGACACGCTGTTTTCGCCGATATAATTACGGCCTGGGAAATAATAGGGAGTACTTTCACTAGTAGCCCCTTGACTAAGGTTTACTGTAAGCATAATGTAGTGTAAGCGTGCCATCCTATCAGGTCTAAACTAGAACTAAACAAGAACTATTTCAAAACTCGGTCCAAAACCAAGACTGGCAACACCCCTATCAGAGCAGGACCCAAAAAAATCTATACATTTTAAACTCAATCAAAAGCAGAATTACAAAATTATTACCGGTGATGACTCAAACTCAAAAGTAATATCCACAGTGACCTTTAGCATGAATATGAGACGCATCATGACCAGGTCCTTTTGACAGCCCCATTTATTCACACAGATTCACACGTAACTTATATTATATTTTAGGTATGCTGACAGAGTTTGCATTATTCACAACTTTCAAAGGAAAATATAAAGCTGATCTGCTGACTGGGTGATGTGCTTCATTGCTGGGTTGCAGGTTCTAGGATGTGATGATGTCATACTCAGAAGGGGGGCAGGGGCCAGAATTCTGTATTAACTATATGGGATTTTTATAAGAAATATCCTTTACAAAAAATCCACAAATGTTAGAAGTGACCATTTTTATTAGTGACAATGTCCATTACTCCCCTATAGCTGTCCAACAACACACACAATCTGCATTATAATGTATAGGGCTATAGAATGTTGTCACCTGCAACCCAGCAATTGGTCCCATAGGAGATACAAAGAGTGTCCTAGCAACAATATGAAACTCTAGGATGTAAACATGGCCGTACACAGCACTGAGGTGACACAATGTTTTGTTAATCAATACAATCAGACACCATTATCGAGACAGAAGTTTAAATAATAAGAAATACAATAAAACTCACAAATCCAGGTTTAATTCTGGTTTAGGTTTAGCCCCGATCCTGGCTTGGACATAGTTTGGAATTAGACCTTGTTTTCATCAGCCTTGTAGGCATTTAGATCAACATGCTGGTTACAAGCTGCTCACACAATACAGTTCCCGCAGCTCATGGAACTCAGTATTTCTTCAGTTCTGTGTATGGGTCCTTCTTCACCCTATTCCTGTTAGGGGTAGTGCTGACTGGAACTCTCAGCATGTGCCTGAGGAGAGGTACATCTTGGACAAAAAAACTATTCCATCCACATTCATTCAAAGAGGCACCTCAGAATCACCAAGTTCCTAACACATGCATGTCTTTGGACAGTGGGAGGAAGCCGGTATGAATCCACAATAACACAGGGAGGACATGCAGACTCCGTTCACTATTCACACAAAAATGAGTATCCTCGCAACACTAGAAAACCTATAGGATGTAAACAAGTCCCAAGCCCACCTGGATGCAGGCATTCATATCATTTAGTATAGCAGCAACTATCTCTTCATATCTGCACACATTTCAATCCCCCTCCATGATTTATAACCACTATAACATATTTGATACCACCTCCCGGTTCTATATTTGTGAGATGGCAGCAGCATATGGCGAAATAAAAAGATATTGCACAGCAGAACATGAATCAAACATGCCTGGGTGTCTTAAACCACTGAAATCTAGGCATAATGAAATGACCTATAGCACCTCTACAAGTCTACGAGTCTATGTGGGAGATGAGTGTTGTGATAAAGCAAAAGACATCAATAAAAATAAACCTTAATTTGGCTTAGGGTTGGAGAATATATATGTATATAAGGAGTCTTATTTGTCTCAGTCTCAAGTGCAAATAAATTCATATATGTTTGGTAAATAAGCTTGTAATTTTACCAATGCATTCCTATTTGTGCCACTAAAGCCACTAAAGGCCTAACTCGATGTGAATGTTTGTTGATTCTTTGAGGACATGTTGTTGTTGTTGCACAGTGTAAGCTCAATGTTCCCGGAAAAGCACAACAGCAGTAACAACTTGTAGGAGCAATTAGCTTCTATTGATGGTCTACAAATGTCATACACACACACTGTTATATTGAGGGCTCAGAATCTAAAGAAGAAATGTGGAAACGTTGACCAGACTTTTACTAAGAAAATAAACCCACATCTTTTTTCATACACAGATACTATGTCCAATGAGGATGAAACTAAGATATTGAATAAAAAACAATGGCTCATGTTGAATTTTCTTATGATACAAACCTCAATCAATAACAAAAAGAGAGTGTTATTTCACAAAGATAAAAGATCTGTTTCAAGTGTGAGACCATTCTATTCATATCTATGTTTTACTACATTTCAACATGAAGTACGTTATTTGGCATCTTCATATAAAGGCTGTTGAAAGTATTTTCTATTTGGAGCATGGCAGTCTACAGTATAGTTCTGGGATGTTAGCAGTGATGGGAGGCTGAGCAGAATATTAACCAAAGCTTGACAGCTTCACCATAAACACATTAATTGCAAGGCTGTGGAGTGTTAATGTGGACTTTCAACAAAATACATTTCTGCACATTTCCTCATTCCCTCACTGAATCTATTATTCAAATGATGCTCTTCGTTAAGTTAGCTGTAGAAAGTGAACAAACTGCACACACATTGAACACAAGACTAGGAAATTGTAAAGAAGTCTGACCATTGTGGCATCACCAACATTTTTGCCCACAGAACTGCCGCTCACTGGATAATGTATCTTTTTCACACCATTCTCTGTACACCTAGAAAATCCCAGTACAATGCCAGTCGACTTGACACAACATTTGGTCAAGCATTTGGTCTTCAACATATGTGACTAAATACATTGACCTGATGCAATGTGCCTGGGTGAAAAGCTTTGTACCAGCATGTAAATAGGTCTACCTAACAAAGTGGCCAGTGGGTGATGCATGCTTTTCCTAGTTTAACCATGAATTTAAAACATGAAGCTCTCCTACAGAAGACTAACTTCATTAACTATCTCAATTGTGCCCTTCATAAAGTACAAACTGTGCCCACACAGACAGAGTAAAAAATAGGATGTATTCTGTGAAATAATTATTGGAAACATTGCTGTGATTTTTTACACTACGCCCCCAGGCTTTTGTGTCTTGATTAAAACCAGCGGATTCAGTGCCAGAGATAATGAGTCATATACAGCAGAAAGGAACAAGAGAGGACAACATGTTAGCCAGTGCATGACCTTAGCTACTAGAATATAATCTACACCCTTTATAATGAGCTGCACTGGTCTAGTACATGTCTAACATCAGCTATCCCAGGTACTATGGGCCTGAGGCGGGTTTTATTGGACAATTAATCACAAGTGAGTAATTTACGGGAGAGGGCGACATGTTTGCTGTATGACCCTGACTGGACACTGACAGGACATAAAATACACACCTTATATTGACCTGGGCTACTAAACCACACACACACACACACTAGGGGCCTTGCATATACTGGCATTCAACAATTAATTTATATGTATATTTTTAAAAGACAGATACTTTCTTCTCAATGTGAAATCTACACCGTGCGTATATTTTGTCAGAAATGGTGAGTTGGTTTTGATGATTGGTCAAGTCCACAGATTTTACCCATGTGACTAGTATCTAACCCTCTGACGTTATAAACTCCAGACATTGTCAAAAGTCAGTTCCTTATTTTTTCGCGGATTCATGCTTTTTGATAATAATATTCGAATTCTTCAAAGTCTAACCAGTATGGGGATAAATACTGCTCGACATACATTCCTGCTTGACCAGCCTACTTCCATTCAAAATGAGATGCACTGTCTGGCTTCTTCGTGTTCTCAGACACATCTCCCACACGTTACATTCACTGCATGGAGTCTTCCTCTAATACAATCACACCAACAAACCACCCACTTGCTCATATGTATACTATAGACTATATGCTATATTTAGACAGGCATTTGTATAAGATGATCTCAATACTGCCCAGTGCCAAGACCATAAATGTCTAAATAAGGAGTTAACCAGGGCTAAACTAAGACTATTTTATGCCACAGTCTTTATGATATCTAAGGAACATTATTCAGAAAGAAGCTACAATGTTTTATAACCAGGATTAAGCCAGGGCTAACTAAAGTCTAAACAAGAACTATATATGGAGTAGAACAGGCTTAAAATATTACTAAACCATGTCTTAACCAGGTATAATCAGCATCAGACAAGAACTAACCCAGGTGTAAACTAAACAGGGTCTAAACTATCACAAAACCAGAACAAAACTGAGCCCCACCCAAAGCCAGGTCTAAACAAGGACTAGGACCAAACCAAGTCAAAACCAAGTCTAAATTACAGCAAGCCAATTGTCTAAAACAGGTCTAGAAATAGACTAATCCAGGACTAAACCTAAAAGTTACCATCAGCATATAATGGTCACATCCTCAGTCCTGCCTATGCACAGTGGAGCTCATTAAAACAATAAGGTCCAGGCTGTTCTGTGAGGAAGAAGACCTTTATTGTCTATCCTATAAATACACATAAACAATGAATGGAGAAGGTATCCAGGGAATGTATGGAGTGACTCATTCACAACTGGCCCAAATTGACCAAACTTATAGTGAGCATAAGCATTGATAGGTGAGACAAACCAGGTCTAAGCAAGGACTGAATCAGGTCTAAAGCAGGAACTAAATCAGGACTTAAGCAAAAACTAAACCAGGTCTAAACCAGGCCTAAACCAGGTCCTAATTATGTTTAAACAAGGACTAAACCAGGTCTGAATCTGGTCTAAATCCGGACTAAACAGGACTAAACCCACACGAATGCAGGTCTTAATCCTGCTTAACCAAGGACTAAACCAGTACTAAAGCAAGTCTAAAGTAGAACTAAACCGGATCTTAACCAGCTTTTACACCAGGTCTAAACCAAGACTAAATTGGATCCAAACCATGGGTCTTAACTATTCTAGGCATTAATTAACCAAACATACAGTCAAACTCCTCCTCACTTCTGAATGACAAACAGCCTCTTGGTCTATTGAAAATGATCCTCTTACTGCCTGTATGAATCATCGCAAGCGCGCCATAGATATAAATATATTCCTCTTTGCAGATAAAGTTTGGTCTGTCTTGTTCCCCCGAATGCTAATCTTGGCTTGGCATCACGATTGCTTTGAGCTCAATTGTTCCTCCACTTGCAGCTTACACACACCTAAAGAGATCTGAATCGTGAGAGAGGGTTTCAAAAGCCTTTTCAATCTGTATCTGTCGCAACAAAATACCTCAATCAGAAGTACAGATTCAATTGTAAGTTGAGTTTTGGACACATGCCATCTTATAAAATTGAAGAACAAATCAAGGGTAATGAAATAGAAGCGAGCCAAGACCTTCTCTAAGCAGGTACTGTATATGATGAAATATTAATGTATAGACTAAAGGACATGCTCTTTTAAGGGTATGAATATGTTTTATGGTGATGGAAAAACATAAAAATGCAAAATTTATTGCATCATTTGAGCCGTGTGGATCAATCCGACTATAAAATTTACTGTCAAAGATGTCTATTTTCACACCCAGGTTAAGTGCGGTTTTATAATTTAAATAGGGCTTAGCAGCAAAGCAGAGAAGAGAAGACAAGCCAGGCAACAACTTTGAAAAGAAACAATGAGAACCATTCAGCTATTAGGCCTGATACGATTACGTAACTTAGGTTTCGACCAATCCGCAGACGTCAAACACACACACACGAGTTGTGTACGTTATAAATTATGTGGATCTACTGAATTGAATGCACAACAAAAGCATTTACATAACTTTTGCAAATGTAGGAAATCCAGAGGTTAGACAGTGTCGGGCAGATGACTTCAGGACCATGGATAGAGACAGTGCGCAGAGCTAAACAGTACAAACAACAGAAACTACAATTGGTAGAAAAATAAAGGGTAAGCTCCATAAAAAGGTGTCTTACCAAATTTCCTGTCAGTGTGAGCAGTCGGGAAGCAGAGGCTGGCGGCCAGTGCAACGAAGAGGACGGGACAGCACCGCGAATCCATAGCGCTCTTGCCTTGGTGGTACTACGACTCCATCCTCCGCTAAAACAGCATGATTACCGCAGGTGCGTGACAGCCGCTCGGTACACTACACACTCGGGACTAAAGAGGCATGTCTGGGCCGGAAAGCACAGACGAACCGAGCTTTGAAGACACACGGTGCACAATACAGGCGTTGTTTCAGCACCACAAACAGCTCGCAGCGCCTGGGAGCAGCCCCTCCTAAGTTTCTGACGTCAAACACACATGTGAGCGGGGAGCGTGCAGCATGCAACAGCGCCTTGGACTGACCGAGACGGGTGAGCGCGTCTGAGAGGCTATCCAGTGAGAAGCTTCAATGTTTTATAAACCAGTTCTAAACAAAGTCTAAATTAAGCCTAGTCTAAATCAGGTTTAAGGACTAACCCAGGCTGATATATATGTGGTATATACACATTTATAGGTTGATCATATTGGCCAAATCAGGTGTAAAATTCAAGCCTATACCAGAAATTAACTGTCATAAATAAACAAAATATAGGCCTATGATATAAGCATGAATGGAAGACATAACACATAGACATAATACATCATATCTCTCATTTCTGTCCTGGCCTATTCATTAATAACTATGTACCAATACAAAATAAAGATTCATATTTGATTTGTCTTAACATTGATCTGTCACCTGTGTATAGTAACAATGTTATGAAGTGGTGGGAGGAATAGAGAGCTTGCATACATGTTCCAATGTTTAGAAATACTATAGACATTGTTCTACTTGTAAGATCTGTGAGCACTTTTAATAGTAGTCATTTGATACTGGAGATTTCAATATGTTTATTAATACCAGTACATCCAGATATACTCACACATACAGTAGAAAAGACATCAGAGAATACAACAATGGTTTTCCACCATTTAGTCACAAAATGCATTTTCTTACAAGAGCACCATATGCCATTAAAAAAAACATACAATTCCAATCCAGACTTTTATTTAAAAAAAACACAATTTATTACTGTGTTTGTGATGAGGACACAATTTAATAGTAATGGACTGTACAGTTATACAAGTTATAAAAAGCACACATTATGAATCCAAAATGTTATTAGTGGTCTTCAGAGAAGATTCATAAATAACCCTGAAACAGAATAGGGAAAAAAACAACCTTTAATTGAATTACTGCTAATAATATGTCATCAAATGTAACGTGCAGTTCCCTCTTTTACCTCTGGATGTCTCCACCGTTCACTGCTACGATTGAATGTTTATCGAGCTGTCTCTGGACACACACTGCAGCGTCTTTTAAGCCGGCTTTATACTTCCCAGCTAAAAAATAAAATAATTTCATATTACGTAAAACAGTTGTTAAATCAAAAGCTACAATATGAAGTCAAGTATTGAACTCACTGTGTTTCAGGACAGCCAGTATGTGAAGGACAGCAGCCACTTCAGTCAAACTCTCAAAGGCATCAGAGTCCAAAGATGAGCTTATCTCTGCTAGAAAAGCCCTGAAATACAACAGTGGATTCATATATATACTTCCACCATGACACGAATATTAGAATACATTGACTTGGTTTGATATTTACTTGGTTACAGAGGCCGTTTTCAGGATGACCGAGAGGAGGACACTGGCCAAAGGCGGCATGTCGGCCAATGTTTCTGGAACCATCACCTCTTCTGGATGAGAAATCTTTCAAATATAGAGCATACTTTATCATCAGCATAGTAGGTAATCTGTCATAATTATTATTTTACTTTAGTCCCTCCCCTGGCCTCTACTGCAACATCAGACTTTGTGGGTTACTTTGACCAATAGTAATCGAGTTTTGCTTTAGTCCCTCCCCTGACCACTATAGACTACAGACAACCTAATTTACATCATAGAACAGGGACAGATAATCAATTTTAATTGTATTTAATTTTATGAAACTTACAGAATTGGTAGACAGTAGAAGGAAGATGTTTTTTTACATACCTTGTGAAGCATGTGTCTTTTCTCAACCACAATGACAGCGAAGAGAGTGGAGAAGACTCCGTTTAGAGGAGCTCTGCCCCGGGTCTGTGCGGTCTGGAGGAAGTCCGAGAGGCCTGGTACAGCCGACTGACACAACTACAGCAAGAGAAACGTATGAGCCTTATATATAAGAATATTTAACAAATATTGACGTCAGATCTACACACATTATAATGATCTTATGTCATTATAGGTCATTTCTTTGCCTTTTCTTTTTGTGGGTCATAGAGGACTAAAGCCCAATCAAGATGCCTCTACAGTTAGGGCTTAGTTTTGACAACATCAAATGTACGACCAATGGGAACACTCAATTAAGGGACTGAGGTGTAAATAATGATTAAAGACTGGTTTAACTAATAAACATAGACTCAATCAGTACTACAACATCAACACAAAGTCTTACTTGCTGTCCCTCCTCTGGATCCTTCCTGAGGCGTCGGGCGAGGAGTTCAATAATTTTCTGAAAAATGTTTGCAACGACACTGAGGATGACTGTGGTGGGGTTTTCCGGGTCGTCCTGAGCAGCATTATTATTCTCTGGAGCATAACTGTCTGCCACCTCCTTTAGAATGGGCAACAGCACAGGTATGCACAGGTAACCAGCATCTGACCACACAACATATCAGACTGTGAATAGGTTTGTGACTCAAGTTTGGACTTTACCAAAGACCTGCACAAATATAGGAAACATGAGATACGCAGTAGCTGTGTTTTTGACATGGTAAATAAAATATATACATTTTTAAATTTAAGCAGAAATAGAAGTCTCATATGTACTATTAAAAATGGCAACAACAAAATTTCTGCCAGATTGAATACCATAACTGCAACTGAACTACCGTATTTTCCGCACTATAGGGCGCACTGGATTATAAGGCGCACTGTCAATGAATAGTCTATTTTTGAACTTTTTTCATATATAAGGCGCACCGGATCATAAGGCGCATTAAGCGAAACAAAACAGACAGTCAAACTTTATTAAACGCGTTCACAATAACTCTCAACATTGTTCAAACGTTAATGGGCGTATTCACAATAACTCTCAACCTTGTTCAGTTGTAACACGTAAAAAAACACAGTCTGATAACGCAAAATCAAACATTAGCGTATTCACAATAACTTAAATTTATTCAGTTATCCCACGTCTACCAAGTGCGTCTCTTGACAGGTGCCATTTTGGGGTCACATATAAACACTAATAATAATACACTAATAATATTACGGAAGCATAGTACCGGTATGTATTACTCCGCAACACTCCTGACTCCCGGAGCTTTGTAGTTTACCGAAGTCATACTAAAACATTTTGACGGAGCGCCTTGAGCGTGTGACACAAAATCACTTGGAGGTCAATAAGCACAACCAGAATTAATCCATATATAAGGCGCTCCGGATTATAAGGCGCACTGTTGGGTTTTGAGAAAATTAAAGGCTTATAGTGCGGAAAATACGGTACTTTAAGTTACAGTGGTAAAAGAAGGTTTGGCACTAAATCAATAAGTATTTCCACACACTTTTTTTTGGACATTTCAGGACAGAATTACTGAGCCATCAAGGAAATTATGAACGCTTCCAACTGCTAAATCCTAATAATTTACTTCCAAAAATATGTTGCTCTGCCACCACTTCCCCAGGGCAGACTGACAGAGACAGCAGCCAACTACAACAATCACACTGACACATTTAAAAATGGTAAATGTTGCTAGTATATGCAATCAATCCGCCAACATTCTGCTTAACATCTCTACCACCTGTGCCACAGCCACCCTAAAAAAGCAAGGAGGTTGAATGTTCCCAATGCCTTCCAGAAACAGTATCCCTGCTAGGGGTGTAACTGTATACTAAAATCCCAGTTCGGTTTTTGTACCAAAATTGTTCATTTTCTGTACCAAAAACAAATGTAAATATATTTATAAACTCAACATTAGCGTAATTGTAATTGTATCGAACATGCCGTACCAAAACGGTACATTACAACCATGTGTAACGTTACTGTTACTGTCTGCTAACCTAATTTAACAACACACATATTGCCCATAGTGAATGAATGTGAGAGGGCTCGCAACATTTCAGAATACCTGGTAGCCCTTCAGGCAGGCACTCTTCAGATTTTGGTAGCCTGAAATGAAATCAACTAGCCCAATTATATCTTATGAGGAAAATAGTTTTATAGTGGAAATATTCAATACATAAATCTACAGTTTATCAGTAATAAGTGTCATTATTATTCTTATTCTAACTGAACCTTTTCTATATTTAGTCACAGATGGGAAAGGGACTGTTGATGTTGAGCCTTCATCATCTTTCTCCTCTCCACCAGTGTCTGATTTACTCTTATTCATTCATTAGGCTAGTATTTCATTGGTATTTTCATGGTCGGCCTATTGCTATTTTGCTTAAGGTACCTTGCAATAACTGCAAATGCAAATAAAAGGAGGAAAAGCTTATAAAGTAAAATCTGAAAAATCTGAGAACTAAAACCACAATATAACGTGAGGAGAGGGATTCCATTTATTGAAATTTCATTTTCAGCAATAATTGTATAGGCCTAAAACAAACAAAATTAGGACCAATATATTTTAGAAAAGCAGTGCATACCTCACATCAAATAATTTATGAGCCAAACATGAGTCCTGTTATAAAGAGTGAGTGAAGACGCAGAGAGAGGTGCTGTAAATCTAGACCAAAGTTAGCCACTTAGCTCTGCTTTAGCTTATAGCTGCTAACAAGGCACTCTCTGAACAATGCTGGTCAAAC
>JAVQKC010145251.1:0-12424 GCA_036025475.1 Philypnodon macrostomus | reverse complement strand
ACTGATCCGGCAATTCCTTTTTGAGTTATCGCGTTCACAGCTAGGATCTGCGGACGCGGACGAACACCGACGTGATTCCATAATATCGGCGACACGCTGTTTTCGCCGATATAATGACAAACAAGGTTTTTCATTTTAAATGCAAAGTAAAGTTTTGTCTTATTAACTGCTCTGCGTGGGTTGTTCTCTCAGCAAATGGCATGTTTTAGAGTCTGTATACTCCAGTTAACGATTAGTCAGTTACTAAATTTGTTGATGATTATTTTCCAATTAGTTGTTTCAGGTCTACTTTCTACAAACTTGTGTCACATTTTTACAAAAACAACATCTATATCACCATTTTCAATGGTCATGCATTATATAAGCCTCAAGCTGTACATTGATGGTGTAGTTTAATAATTTCTGCTATTATATTTTAGAATAAGTTAGTTGTAATATAAACTGTATTTTTCCTTATCGTGTGGCTGTGATTTATGTTGCTCAGTGTAATCCGACACATCTAATTGATTATGGAGAGGAACTCTTTGATGGGGATGGGGTGTCTGTTTTTAGTGAGATAACAGCTATCTCTGCTTTTCTCTAGTTTCCACATTAGATGCAGTTTGGCTGTAGCATTAAACACTTCATCCTTCTGCAGAGACAGGTGGCATGTGTTGCAACAAATATTAAATAAACTAGACTATTCTTAATCACCATAAGGACCCAGTGAATTATTAGCATGTTTAAGTATTGATACAATCACTAAAACACTGTGTGGAAGCCTGCAATTTCTCTTGATCTATATTTAACTACAGACTAGGCCTGCTTTTCTAATATGTTTATTTAAAGTTTTTTTTTTTTTTTCATTTTTAACATACCAGGAAGTGTTATCATCATTAATAGATATGTACCGGTACTGTAACTATCCATCCACCTGTGCTACTTCTTAATTATTCTTCACAATTTTCACTGAGCTTGTCTTTGTTCAGCATATCTCACTTAGATCACATCTTGTAGAAAGATAAATCTTTGCTGCATGTTTGTTCATTTTCAGTTAACCATGGTGACCAGACCTGACTGGGAGTTCTTTTAGTTCAGGGGTAAATGTTCTATCAAGTGAGCCATATAGCCCCAATATTATTTGTCATGTGTTCCTTTAATGGCTGGAGGTACTGTATATCTTTGAGGCTGCTGGGATATATTGCAATCATATTAATATAATATCTGTTAAAAAGAAATCCTGGATCTATGTGGCGTTGTAATTCCTCACCAAATCTACAATGTTATCTTGTCCATTCCTTTTGCTGAAAATATAAAAACTCAGCATTACTTTTTGAGTTTTCTTGCTACCAGTCTAACATAATGTCATAACATAATGTCCTCCTTTAGTTTGCAGTAAAAATCTAAATATAAAAAGCTGTTACCTGGTAAGAATAAGTCTAAATATATCTAAATCTAAGCACAGTCTTAAGTTTCCAAATAAATAAGACATTCGAGCGAGGTGTAAAAGTATATGAATTGTTAATCTGTGCCTGGCATTTGCCACCATCCAGCCTGTGTGCATCTATTTTAACAGCATGCCACTGGTGTAATCACAACTGCTTTAACAAGGTGGCACTGTTGCTTAGCTACTGGGCTATTCAGGGAGGTAGAGCCGCTTCCCCCTCCCTTCACAAGACAGCCGTGAATGCAGCAGGGCAAGCAGTCGCGGTGGATACAATTTATTGGCTTCTCAGTGCTTACCGCTAAAGTCACAAGCCTGTGTGTAGCCTGTGCACCAGGGTATTTGTAGAGTCCCTTCTACCATCGCGACTCCTCTTCCCTCCCCCTTACATGGTGTAGGCAGAGTGGGATGGAAGACTGCATTGGGAGCCTTTTTGTGGACATGGTCTTCTTTGCTGTTGGTACTGCTCTACTAGCACCATCCTGGTGACTACAACATGCCGTTAAAATGGAAAAGCGGTTCGCCCGTCAGCTGGAAATTCCCAGTGCCAGTTCTTAAGACATCCCGGTCCTCACCCCTATCGCCTGCATACATGTGAGTATATTATATTGGGCTACATCACTTATCTGTCAGTGCATTCAGATGTGCATTTCTTTGCTTTGCTAGTTTCGAGGTTGCAATTATGTAGAATACCTTAGTTGGCCAAAATGTGATTGAAGCGTTCTAGCGCATGTTAGGTTTTGCATTTTTGGGCTTACATTTTATTTTTGGTTTTGTTGCTATAGTCTGGACATCCTCGACTCATGCCCTCTCCCCGGTGTAGTGATGTTTATTTGGGAGAGGAGACTCAGCAGCTTGGGAGGAGCCTGTCTTTGTCAGGATGTCTGGCGTGCCCTGGTTTAGAAGCCTATTGTCATCTGCTACTGTTCAGGAGGAGGGGGGAAGGGTAGAGCGGCTCATGCACACACAAGGTCTAGGCGCTGTTTGCCCTTTCATGCTATAATGGACAAGTCAAGTGTGTTAGTAGGACTTTTGATTAGTGGCATGGAGCTGACATACAATGAGGAGGCAAAAAAAACCACACAAAATAATTGGCTGATATCTTGCACTTACTTTTAATACATTTAGATACACTACAATCACTACAATATCTGCATTCCTTTTGGCAATTCAAGAACTATATTGGGCACAGTCAGCTTTCAATAAAATCGCTTCTAACCTCAGTTGTATTAAAAAAGACCACTATTACTCTACTGTATTGATTGCATGGACATATAATAATGTGTTTACTATTTATTAAACACAGGCATTTTAGCTGTTTGGACACTGTGTATTGGCAGGCTATACAGATTCCCACACCGCACAGCTGAGACCTCTCACAGTTGAACCCAATTATGTAAAACATGGCATTTTCACTTATGTTTACATTTGTACTGAGGACCTTTTTGCTTATATGGCTCATGTCAGATAATAATAGACATACTTATTTTAGATACATCAGAATTATACGTTTATTGCAATGTAAGAGAAGAGATTTGTTCAATTTGTTGTGGTATTTAGTGCATACATAGAGGAAATGCAGTAAATAAAGAATAATATAAAGCAGGATTTTCCAAATATAAGTACATGATGTGTAGTTAAGTAGCTACAGAAGAAGCCTGCGTAATTTCAGATCAGAGTTTGTGATCACTAGGGGTAAGTGGAGCGAGCTTAAGACCACAGGCTCCACCCTGCCCATTGCACCTCAGCACCATCAGACCACATACTATTTTAAAGCATGTATAATAAGCTGTGTTTTAGGCAGGCTGATATTGGGTGCTCAATTATAGGTTTATGTGTGGTGCTGAGGCGAATGTCTTCCTTTCAGTCTTTTGCACTTTCTTGTCATTACCAGCCACCACAGATTCATCAATGTAGTTAAAATCATCTCAAACTTCACCTGGGGTATGAAAAATTATGCCCATACCTTTTTATGATGCTTTTACAATTACAGATGGGTCACCCTATATTTAGACTGGTACTGCCTTAGTGCCTGTGGTCCAGATTTCATGCTCTGTATAAATGCTGAAGTTTACTCCCAGTACGGTTCACGAAATAATCTGTTCAGTTTAGGAAGTCATCGTTGGGCTTTTTCTGTAATTCCACAAAATGTCCTTCAAATGAATGTCAGCCTTCTATCCCGCTTCAAGGATCCAGACTTCCTACAGCGGTTTCGGAGCTAAGCACTTAATATGCGTGACTTCTGTCTTGGGTAATCACCTCATGGAGGCGTCATGGTGATCGAGCTGTCCTAACTGTGCCACCGGCTGACTCCAAACAAGCCTCAGACCATTAACACTATGTCTATCTTTCCCCCATTCACCCTGTCACTCTCTCAAATATAGCTACATGTGCATCACTGAGAAGGCTACACTGAAACTAGGGATGTGCCGATACAATACTGGCCCTGAATGAGGCTGATACCGGAGCCCATATCATTTATTATACTTTATTCTAATTATGAGCGGATCAATATGCAATGTGGCAAATCTAGCAAAAGTTAGACATTGTCTTTGAGGGTCATCTGAACTTACATTATAGTTTAGATTTATTGCTGATAATACAAAGTTCAGAAAGACATCTCTATGTCTTTAGTTTTTGCATTAGTATCGGTGGATGTTGGGTTTGGACTGATTCACAAAGTTCAGATATCAGGATCGGTTTGGGGACTGAAAAAGCCAAATCAGTGCAGCTTTAGCTCAAACCACCTCTTCTCACTTAAACGACCTTCATAGTTCATTTCATTGGATATAGTTAATTTGAGCTTTTTATACTCTGCAAAGTAAAGTCATTAAAATCCTTTGCTTGATATTTCACAAATTGCCAATTTTCCATAACTCTCTGTCACTCAAAGCATTTGTCCACTTTTGAAATTAAATGGATGGGCCATTAGTTTTATTAAAGGTTCCTTGGTGGCATTAAATAAAAGCCGACATACAGTAAAAGTATCAATTCAAAAATGCAAAGTGAGAAAAAAATGCTTTAGATCTAGGACTTTCACATAGATAACTATCTTCACCTTGTTTAGTTCCACAAATTTGATTTTGGTTGATTTTTAGTTTGAGACAGAAAGATGTGAGCAGCCTACAACCACCAATAAAATGGTGGGAAAAACTTACCCGTCCTTCAACAATTTAGCAAGTTGAAGGACAAATAGGTGAGTCTGTATACATTTCCATAAAGATATATTCAGCAAAAAGCATATCCTAAAACCCCCTCAAACAATTGCACAGTACTTTAAATAAGTATTAAAAATACATCAGTGAAGTTTTTCAGACGTGTTAGGTTTTGCCTCATGTGTTAATTGGAATGAGACAGGACTGGCTGCCAACAGTGAAAGCACTTCCTTCCCCATATTGCATTGTAAAACCCTAAATGTATTCCCAGTATAGATTATTATTATTTCAAAACTGTTTGCCTGGATTTTGCATGTCTTCTAGTGTTTCAGCATCCTCCTCCATTATTCTTATTGAGTGCAGTTCTGGCCTGATATTGACTACCGGTACTTGTGTTGATATGAAATAACAGAGCGGTGGTAATAACCTTGCTAAAACATTTCAGATGAGTTCATTCGATTGTTTGTGCGAACGATATTAAAAAATCCCATCTCATCTTCGGCACCACATCTGCCACTGTCCTCCATGGGGCTGCACATTATTAGAAAAAAAATAATGTGATATGTTGAGAATTGCAAACGATATGACTGGCGATATCTTGGTTTGCTTTTGGACAATCGGGAATAGAGGAATCTGGAATTACAAGTAAAAATTCAGCACAAAAAAACCCCTAAAAGCCAAATTAGGGCAATATCAGGACATTTTTGCAATATTTAGTTTCTAGATGTATGCCACTCTACTCCCACGAGTCCTAAAACAGTATGCCAGGCTAAATGTCCCAAAAAATATGCAGCTTTTAATTCACCTGTCCTGCTGATCCTACCCTTTCTTCTTGCTGACTAATGGCTATTGTAAACAGAATGCAAATGCTACACAAAGATCATTTGTTTTCATTTAGAGAGCTGAAAGCAAAGCAAAGCTTCAAGTAAGTTCAGGCCAGAGAAGTGTCATGTTTTTGCTCGTCACACACGGGCTGTAGAGGATGTAAGGTGCGACCTGGTTTTTAAAAGTTGGTAAATGTATTTCTAACAGAGCTTGACACCACTGTGCTGTAGTTGTTGCTTTGTGTGATACAAACAATGTGTAAAACACACTCTTAATTGATTGTATGATTGTATATTAAACCTCCCAGGGACCAAAATTTGGATCTAAACCAACAGTTACTTTATTCCTTTTTTAGTTCTAAAGCTTTTATTTTGAAACATTTTTGAAACGAAAATTGTGATAAAATTGAAATTGTCATCTTGGCTTAATAAAACCACAATCATTTATTTAGCAAGTGATACAATAAGAGCTTTGTGGTTCAGTTAATTGAGCATCAAATTTGAGGCACATATTTTACCTTTCTCAATATTTTATGGATGCATTCTATTGTCACATTGACACATCTACTGGCTTTTAGCATTTTTGACTTTCACAATGGTGCTTATCAAACACAACACTTTGAACCAAGGGTGCCTGAACTTTTTTCCTCAGGTGGCCAAAATAAAAATGTATTACTGGTCTGTGGGCCAAATATGTGTGGCTAAAATGTGTGTGTGTGGCTACAATATTTGGCATTTAATTAGATGAAATTTCAACGCTTTTGTCGATTACAAAGTTTCCTTATGAATATTTTAGTGTAGTAATATGTAATCTGGGGGTCCTCACCTCAAAAACATTCCATTTCATGTGGATTAAGATTGTTGTCTAAACATAATGAAAACTCAATAAAATTGTTTTTGGCCCATATTTCTTTTAGATTTTACCAATCCAGTCAAATCTGATGATTTAAATCTGGACATTTAGCCTATGTCATTCAATAATTGGGCTTAGTAAAAATAGCATGGCGGGCCAACATTGGCCCCCGGACCCCACTTTGGGCACCACCTTGCTATATACCATTTATTAATAAGACAATACTGTTGATAGTCTCTTAACTATACTATATTGTGAGAGTATTCCTCATTGGCTTCAGTTTAAATATTGAAGTTGTGTATTGTTATTTCTCCATTGTAATAAGATCCAGATAATTGGGGTGAAGCTCTCAGAAACAGTCGAGGGAATTGGACGCACAAATACTCCAATAGTGAACAAGTGTGCAAAAAGTCTCCAATTAATCTTGTCTTCTGCCAAGCCCTTCGTATGCAGTGTTGCCGTGCCTCACCACTCATTTGAATGAGGCTGAATTACTGTCACTGCTTATCCCCTATAGCCTTGACATAGCTCTTGTTTTTTGTATTTGCAGCGTAGTAGATGCAAGCTTTCGGTTCACAACCCCTGCTTGCCTTACAAATTTAGTGCAAAGAGCGCTATATAATTATCGAAAAAGTGCACCTTTCTTGCTGAATTTGTCCTTTTTGATGCAACCATGGTGACACAACTATGCTTATCTTTCAATTAATTTAGCTCACCCACAAACAAAAATGTGCCATAAAGTTTGTCTGGCTAAATTACCCCTTGAATCTGCATACAAATCTACCTGTCTTTTTGATGTAAAATACCTTTATATATTCTTTGGGGTGCAATTAGATATTCTATTACATTAAAGGTATTTGACCATTCCCCTGTTAAAAGATTATTAACGCTGGTTAGACTGTTTATCATAGATGTTGGTGTAGACGTGGCTTTTAAAATGTCAGGAGACCTCATTCGTAAAGGGCTCTTTATGCATTAGTCACACCTGGTCAAACTGTGAGAGGGCTGCATAGGAGGCCAGTACAGTCAAGCATCATTAACATCAAGGCAATCCAATTCACCTGGCCGAGTAAATGTTAATGATGTTAGCTTTTGAATCTTAAAGTGGACAAAATATAAAGCATAAACCCTTTGTCAAAAATCTTATAAACATCATAGTGAGTCTTAATTACAGTCTGGATGATGTTAAGATAATGTCAAATACTATTTCTCCATCAAAACATTTTTCCTTGGATAATTAGCTTGAAGTCTACAGATATAAAGATCTAAAAAAAATCATATTAGTCTGGCATAACATTGATCAAAATGATTGTCTTTGACCAACTGGACATTGTCCAGAGTGTAACCTGCTTAAGGCCCATTGATGCTGGATAGTTTAACATTCTCCTCTGTGTTGTGAAAGGCTTGTTTTACAGATATCATGCCTTTAAAAGGGATGGGCACACTTGGTGTGAAACAGTGCAGCTCTTTTTATTTTCTGTACCACGGTGCACCACTGTGAACATGTTTATACTTGCCTTTATCAGATTTAGTGTGTCTCTGGTAGAAAAGGGCTGTTTGCTTTCCTTGGCTTTGAGTGTCTGCCTTCCACCTTTTATATTTTGGTGCTTATTTGAAAAATACAGTCTGACGCTTGTTTCATGATCATACCATATTGACAGATTCTCTCCAAGCACGGGCTTAGTTAGTCTTTTTAGGCTATTGAGGTAGCTTGCCATTGTTAATGTAGCCATTTATTATATCCTGGCTCATTGTCTTAACTTGCCTTCTTAGGCTCTTCCTGTCTTTACCTCCTTTTTGTACCTTAAACATAAAACATGAATTCACACTCGAAAATTTCTTAGTAAGCAGAAAAAATGGTTTGAGTTTAAAAGCACGTTGAAAGATCAAATTATGGGTGCTTACTTTTTGACACTAAAGGATTTGTCTGCCTGCGATAGACTGTCATAATAGCAGTTTCACTTAAATGTGTTTTGAAGCTGTCATTGAAGAGATTTTGCAGGGTTCAGCTCCACCAAGCACGACCTGGGTCCTTTTGACATGATCCCAAGCAGCACTCAAAATAGACGCGATTAATGAAGTTTCTATCAATGCACGACGACGAGAGAGTATAGATATAGCTATACTCTTCTTTTTTAATCTTTTAAGACCCTTCCAGTGTCAGCCCGGGAAGGTGCCAAGACTTGACTTCAGCTTCCTCAAACTGTCAGAGCCGGAGCGACATTTCTAAGCCGCACAGTGACATCAAGAGACTGGATCCACTGTCACCTCCCTGTTTCATTATGACTTATTTTCAACCCCTTCCCCATCGCCGTCTCCTCCATACAGTATATCCATTTTTCATTTTTATTTTTGTCCTCGTCAAGATCCCACTCAAATCCTGACATAATGAAAGACTAAAACACTACACAATACTACACATATATATATATATATATATATATATATACACACACACACACACACATGGATTCATACTCACCATTTATAATTAAACAATCAGGTTATAACTAGAACATAGCTATAAACTGTTTGTAATGAAAAGAATATCATCTAATTAAATCATCATTAAATTATTCATAACCTATTTATGTATTTGGGGCACTAGATTAGCCTGTAATTAAAACCATTAAAAACAGTGTGGTGTCAATTAGTATTAGCCCGTAAATAGATTGTTCTGTTTTTTAAATTATAACAGGTTCCCAAAAAAATCAACCACTGAGTTCAAACAATACAAATCAGATCTATTTTGTTATTCTGCACATTTAGCTTCAATACAATGACTCAACCTGCAGCAAACAAACTTCTATATAATATAATTAGATGCATAATTAGAAGTAAATGTCACACATATTTTCACTGTTTAAAAATGTACAATGCATATCTAAGTGAATTATGTTGTTTAGTCAGTAAATTATTTACATAAAACAAAACTCTACAGTGAAGCCTCTCTGGATAATAATGTTGCATCTTTAATGAATTTTGCATTAGTCCATGTTCAAAACTGCATTTCTTCTGCTTTTCTAAAGCTGCTCTCTAGGCTCACATCTGTGGGATACTGTAGCTTGTTTTCCTCTTTGTTTTTTTTTTTGCTTTTCCGTTCCGGCAGCCACCAACACTCCTTTGTGGTTTGGACAACCCACTCGCTGCTGGCTGCCTGTCCGACTTACCACCACCTGACGGGGTAAATGTCCCTGTACATTGCCTGTGTCCTGTGTGTGTGACTGTGTTTGACCACTGTGTCCAAGCCATGCGAGCATTTTAGTGGTAATTGTGTTGAAACAGTATCTTTCAATATTGTCCATGATAATATCCTTTATGAAGTCTACCTTAACTTGGAACCCCATCCTATTCCAATTGATCTAGTCCTATGTGCTATGTGTTGTCCTGGTATAGGTCAATTGCTTGTACAGTACTGTGCAAATGTTTTAGGCAATTTATATAGTGTTGACAAGTGTGTTTTCAGAATAAACATCAAAATCCAGCCAGGTGACCACACATGTCCATTGTTAATGAACAGGTAGGTTATTCTCACCATTTCATCAGTGGTTGTAGGCTGCTCACATCTTCATTTTTGTCTTTTCATGCTAATCCCAGACAGACACAGTGGTTGCTTGGATAGTTACTAGCTAAAAGCCAAGCCCATAGGATAATGTCACAATGGTAAGATAGTGTAAAAAACTGAAATCTGGATCCCCAAAACATTTGCACAGTGCATTGTGTTATTTGTTGTATTACCAGTGGTCTTTTCCTTGTCCCTCAGTTCTCTCATTTAGCATGTGAAAGAATGAAAATTGACATGCTTTGTTGTTAATTCATCCAAACTTTGTCTAATAAACCTCATAGAAGAAAGCAGCCATGGCTAAAGTCTTGTTTTGAGCTCTGAGATTTGAGGCGACTCGAGGTGACACCAGGCCTTTGATCAATCAGCCTTTGTCAGCTCACAGTACCCATGCCCTAAAGAGAAATGCCATTAAAACATCAAGTTTTTTATCGCACACAAACAGCACTGTATCTGTCTGTAAGACTAAAGATAGCATAAGTTAATGCCACTGTCCTAAAATGCCCAGCCAAAGATCATCTGTTTTGAAGCTAACCGTGCTAACACGCTAAAAGTGCCATGTAAGCTAACTTGGATGTGAACTAAATAATTAAAAGTGGCATCTATAGCGTTTCTCATTTTATTTATAAAGAACTTGAAATGTGGGCAGTAAAATCCAATACATGTTAAAGGTCTGGCATATTTTCTTCCTTCTGCCCTCACAATGCAGCATCTTATTCCTGGTTCACTTCATAGAACTGATTACACATGCCATTTCAAATACTGTTTAATGCAATTGAAAAGTTTGTACAGGCAATCAAATAAATAGAAAACGCCCTAAAACCATTTTGCTTACCACAACAAAATCTAATATTCGTTCATACACTTGCTTCATTACATAAAACGTCCACCCAAAAACCATTACTCTCCCACATCTGACAAGGGCTGCCAGCTCATTTAGGCTGTTTAAAAGCACAAATCTACTGCGATGCTGAGCCAGACGTTTTTGTAAACGAATATTTTATCAAAAGGGGGCCAATCTTCATCATTGGAAATGGAAAATTAATTTATTTTAACTCGCATGCCACATTCACTGACTGCTCTGTCATATCAGCACAGCCCTTGGACGAAAGTGTGCTAATTTTGGTTAGTTTTTGGGTGTCATCTTAAAAAAGGCAACAGCAATTATTTTAACGTCTGTATTTAGATACCCTTTTAGATTAACGATTTAGGATTGCATGTAGTCATGTACGAGTCCAATTTGGGTGAGAATAAAAACCCAAAGCCAAGCTGAAAGAGGACTAACCTAGAACTAAACCACTAAAAGGATGCAAAAAACTGAGTTAGTCTCTGCTCCTTTTAAGGATAGATAATTCTTCCGTCAGATGAAGACACTGGCGATATGAACTTGGCAATATGTTGTGCAGCTCTACTTTTTAGCCTTGCTCATTGTTTATTTTGTTTTGAGAAAGGCTGAATTGTCCCTATAGAAATCACACTTTAGTTGTATCCAAGGTGAGCTGTTGTTGTTACATTAATATGCAGCACAGTTGACAGGAGACTCGGAGGAGGGTGATGGCCTTCTATTAGAGCAGTGTTTACTTATGAGATGTTTGGAGACTGTTTAACAAATGACTAACGCATGGCTGACTTCTTTCCCAGACTTATCATTTTTACTCAAATGAGCCTCGTTCTTTAATGTTGCTTTTGTCTGCACTAAATGTACCCGCGTCTCGTGAGAGGATTGCCCCCTGGGGTTCTCACTCTCTCCATCTTTCTGTGTTTCGCTCTGTTGATGCAGCGAACAGCTTTACACCACATTACATCACGAGGCTACTTCCAAGTCCCACTTAATCCTCAACACATTTTGGTGTATTGTTTTAAAGCACAGGATTAGCTTAGTAGAAGGACTTGAAACATTCTCCAGAGGTGCTGGAGAGAGTTTTGGTGCACCTTATTTTCAACCAGAATGTGCCCATCACATCAAAGCATAAAGTGTTTGCATAATTGAGCGCTCTTGTAGATGCTTTTTAAAGTGGACGTCTTAACCAGAGACAGGGGTATATTCTGAAGTATGACTCAGGCTGTGTGCTTCTACATCTAAAAGGAAGTTTAAAAATTAAAAAGGCACTTAATGTCGGCAAATTCAGATATATTGTAGTGTCTTTAAATGGGACATATTTTGCTAGCTGCTAATTTTTGGAGCTTTATATTTCAGAATAATTCTGTAAGAGGGAGACGCTGACCTTCTCAGGAGCTGAAAACGCCTTGGGTTGCTCTATAGATGTGGCCCTCTCAAGAAAGCAGTAACAGACATGTTGCTAAATGCTAGGCTGTACATTGTGTTCAATTCTGTCCAGCTCAAATTGATGAAAACAATTGATGACAACAATTGATGACATGCTAATCTAGAAGTAGAATTTTAAGAGATGGCAAGACCTTTAAACTATTGTAGGTGTTTGATATGTACAGAGCAAAAGTTTGGGCACACCTCATTCATTCAATTAGTTTTTTTTTATTTTCATGAAAAGGCAAGAAATCCCACTTATTAACCCTGACAGGGCACACCTGTGAAGTGAACACCATTTCAGGTGACTACCTCTTGAAGCTCATCAAGAGAATGCAGAG
>JAVQKC010145243.1:0-12437 GCA_036025475.1 Philypnodon macrostomus | reverse complement strand
GGTATTTCAGGTTAGAGCCTAATCGGGCAAAGTATGTGCAAATTAGAGGCTGTCAAATATACCTGACCTCCCAAATTCAATTCAAAATGGCCGACTTCCTGTTTGTTGTAGCGTGGGGCCATATTGATATTTTATGTTGGGTACAGTGTGGAGAATCACTGTACCAAGTTTCATTGCTCTCTGTCAAAGTAGCCTATGTACATTAAGTATACAATTGCCCGGGTCAATGTGTCAAAATTCATGCGATTTCGTTTGTTCAGCAGAATTATTGGCTCAATAAAAGTGCACCTTCATTCATCAATTCATCTGTGAATTATTCAATTGTCATTAATTGTAGAAGTACCAAACTCAATCCAGTTCAGCGTCTTCATGATATGTACCTGTGTGCAAAAGTTGTAAAAGATCCAGCAAAGACTTTTTGAGTTATTTCGTTCATAGTTTGGGCCCGTAGTTAATAATTACTTAATATTTATCGTAGAAGTACCCAAATCGATACAGTTCGGCGTCTTTATGATATGTGCCTGTGTGCAAATGTTGAAACTGATCCAGCAATTCGTTTTTGAGTTATCGCGGACGCGGACCAACGTGATTCCATAATATCGTCGTATCGCCGATATAATGCTAGTATTTGTTTTGTTGTCCCTGTTCAGACATAATGGTTAACTTCCTCTAGGTGGCGCTGCAGTACCAAACATTCCATATCTCCTGTTCCTTCCGTACTCTTATTTTGAAGCCCTTTTGTTTTTTTTTACTGTGAAGCCGTACCGGAAGCCCCCTTTAACCCCTCCTCTTTGTTTAGTTCCGCGGTTCCGCAGCTGCCGCCTCAGCCGGTGTTTCCCCCCCACTGTGTGTCCGCTCTCCTCCGCTCATCCCCCGGCCTCCTGCGGCCCCTGTACCCGGTGCACGATCGAAACACGGGGAGGAGCTGGAGACTCCCCGCCATCATGGTGCAGGAGATGGAGTCCCAGTGCGAGTACCTGATGTACTTCCCCGCGGTGCCGCTCAGTGAACTCTCTGACCCGGCCCGGTACCGCAGCCTTCCCCGCCGCAGCCATCTGTACCTGGGCGAGACCGTGCGCTTCTTGCTGGTGCTCCGCTGCAAGGACTCACGTAAGGATACTGGGTTGGTTAGAAGGTTTCAGAGCTGGTTTAGTCCTGGTTTTGTCTCGGTTTAGTCATTTCTGGTGTACGCAATCATGCAGGAGGATGCTGATTATGGTAGCAGGTTCAGTTTCGGTTTAGACCCGGTCACAATTGTTTGAAGGATGCAGTGGCGCCAGATGATGCTGATTTCAGCAGCAGCTTTTGGTTTAGACCTGGTTTAGTCCCAGACCTAATTTAGACCTAAACCTTTATATCAGAATGATCTGCTGTGTTATCGGCTGCTTGTGTTTTGGGTGTTAGCCTGCATTAAATTAGGAAGCTGCGACCCCGAGAGGATTCTGGTTTAGTCCCGATTTAGTCCCGGTTTATGTCCTGGTTTATTCACGGTATAAGTCCTGGTTTATTCACGGTTTAAGTCCTGGTTTAGTCCCGGTTTATGTCCTGGTTTAGTCCCGGTTTAAGTCCTGGTTTAGTCCCGGTTTATGTCCTGGTTTAGTCCCGGTTTAAATCCTTTTTTTGGTCCCGGATTGTAAGCACTGTTCTGAGAGGATACTAGGACCACAGCGCGTGTATTATGGTTCGGTTCTGTCCGGTTTTAAAGGCCAGGTAAATGTGTTTGTTTTGACGTGGCTCTTTGTCGCATCAGTGCAGTGACACTGCCGGCCAGGAGGGTGCGCCACACTGTAGTGTTCAACGTACGTTATCAACGTAATAACCGTTTAATCCTAGTTTAGACCTGGTTTAGACCTGGTTTAGTCCTGGTTTAGACCTGGTTTAGACCTGGTTTAGTTTTGGTTTAGACCTGGTTTAGTCCTGGTTTAGTCCTGGTTTAGTCCTGGTTTAGACCTGGTTTAGTTCTGGTTTATAGCCGGTTTAGTTCTGGTCTGGACCCAGCTCTATAGTACTGCATTGTTTTAACACTTGACTTGACCTGGTTTAATCTAAGCTTTGGTCAATCTAAATAATTTGGTTAGATTGGTTTATCTGGTTCCAATATTATCAGCCCCTCTCTTGGAGTCTGCTGTCTGTCTGGTTTATAAGTCACTTCACATAATCATATTCTTATTTCATTTGGGCTTTTCTCTGTTGATGGGTTCTTTTCAATGCATTTTTATTGTCACTGAACAAGCTGACACAGTGTGCACACCACACACAAACACACTTTTCCTTTCAAGTCTCAGATGAACATTTACTGTACGCTGTTTCACTCTCTTCACTTCACAGACTTTGAGTACAGTTTATAATGTGACTGGCCCCTCTGTGTTTTTGAGCTGATGGCCTTTTTTTGCTCACATAACTTAACCTGGTCTAACCCTGGTCTAACTCTGGTCCTGTAGGTCTGTCAGAGTCAGAGTCCGGCGGATCGTGGTTAGACCTGGCATCGTCTCTCTGTGCCGTCGCCAGCGTTTCCCCTGGCGACAGCTCCCGTCACCGCAGTAATCACCTCCATCAGCGTCTCCACGGTGATGGCGACGATGAGGAGGACGACTACATGGCGGCAGCGGAGGCGGCCATCGCGGCGCTCGGCAGTCGTGTGGATTCCCGGTGCCGCAGCTTCAGAGACTGCAAACCTCTGCTGATCCACAACTCCACCGGCCACAGAAGGGCGAATATACAGGTACATATCTGCTGGTCCTCCCCATGTTACTGTAGGTCCTCCCCATGTCACTCCACCGGCCACAGAAGGGCTAATATACAGGTACATATCTGCTGGTCCTCCCCCTGTTACTGTAGGTCCTCCTCATGTCACTCCACCGGCCACAGAAGGGCTAATATACAGGTACATATCTGCTGGTCCTCCCCCTGTTACTCCACCGGCCACAGAAGGGCGAATATACAGGTACATATCTGCTGGTCCTCCCCCTGTTACTGTAGGTCCTCCCCATGTCACTCCACCGGCCACAGACGGGCGAATATACAGGTATCATCAACCTCCCTGTTATTTGCTCATTGTCATGTTTTGCGCGTGTATGCCTCCTTTTACAATATTCATCGAGTCTCAGGAGCAAAATTTGCAGGTCTTATAAATTCGCACGCACATAAGCCTTTAGTAAATCCAGCCCTATGACCCCAGTCTGTCATATCTGTGAGTGTAGTCAGCACATCCCCCTGCCTTACTGTAGGTTCTCTCTTCTTTTTCCCACCGTCCAAAGACTGGAGAATCTAAGTGTATTATAGTGAATGAATATGATAGTTAATGTTTGTCAGTCAGCCCTGAGATTAACTCAAACCCATAGTAGCATAGTAGTTTTATGTTATGTTTTTTGTGTGTTTCAGTCTCCTCTGGACGAGCCCGTGGTCCTCTCTGATGAGGTCATCTTCCCTCTGACCGTGTCGCTGGACAAACTCCCTGTGAATACACTGAAAGTCAAGGTCAGAACATCTCACCCCTGATCCCCGACCATTGACCCCTGAACTCTGACCCATGGTCTCTTAACTGTACCTTTACGTGTATTCAGCTCTATATAGAGACCTTATAGTTTCTTCTTTGTCCTACTGGTCATGTGCATAATCCTAGTCAAAGATATAATGTAGATAACTGAAGAAAAAATATGAAAATATGGTTGCAGCTGTCCTAATAAGACCAAACCCAAACTTTCTACACTGCCAGCCGGCTCTGACATGTGACGTCATGTCCAGGAACTGTATTATTTGATGGTGACAGTGTGGATTTACCTTTATATTCACCTGTATATGTGTCTGTACAGCTGATTTACTTCTATATTGTTCTATATTGTTTTAAAGGTGATGGTAACTGTGTGGAAGAGAGAAGCGGATAAAGCAGAGGTTCAGGAGCTGGGTTATCTCAGTGTTCTCCAGCAGAGGGAGCCGGTGCACACTTTCAGACACGACCTCAACACCTTTAAGGCTCAAGGTACGTAAACGTAACTTTTGTTTGAATGTTTTGGTGTGAGTTTGGTGTTTGATGGCTGCCCGAGAGCCGTGGTAAAATCATTCATTTTATCTTAATATGTGTCTCTGTTTAGTGAGTACAACCCTGAGCGTACTGCCTCCTCCCACTGTACGATGTAAACAGATGACCGTCTCAGGGCGCCACCTGGCTGTGCTCAAAGGTACTACATCACCCACAATCCCCTCTGCTTCATTGTTCCAACATATTTATAGTAATAGTAGTTATGTTTGTTTGTGTCCTCAGTATTAAACGAGTGTTCTCAGGAGGAGCTGAGTATCAAAGATGTGAGGATCCTGCCGAACCTGAACGCCTCGTATTTACCCATGATGCCCGACGGCTCCGTGCTGCTTGTTGATAACGTTTGGTCAGTATTTTTACCCTTCACCCTGAAATATACCTACCCAACAGTGGCGCAGTGAGTGTTTGAGCTGCAACCAGAGCCGGTTCGAATCCCTGTTAGAGCGCATACACTGTTGTTGGGTCCCAGCGTTAAGAGACGTAACCTATGAATGTGCTTGCGTGATTGGTGGTTGGACGGCCTGTAGGGGAATGAATAATGGAATTTTAAAGCATATTTTAGTGTACACTACAATGTACTATGCATTATTATTATTAGTTAGTCTCAGGGCTGACATGTCGAGACAAACACCGATAACCATTCACTTTGGGATATCTAGATTCTCCAGCTCACCAGTACATGCACAGGGTAGACATGCAAACTCAAAGTACTTTGATACAATGTTAAGGGTCTTTGTATCACATGGGTGGATTCAGTTCTTGCTGATTTTTTTGTGTGAAATGGTTAGAAATACGTGCATTGTTTTAATTCTAGATGTTGTATATATGTTTTAAATATTTTTCAGTCTGTAAACTTAAATAATACTATTTTATATTTTTCAGTCATCAGTCTGGAGAAGTGGGGATGGGGTCTTTCTGTCGGGTCGACAGTACATCTGGGAGATTACCCAGCATGCTCAGCGCTTTAGAGGAACACGACTTCCTGTTTCAGCTTCACCTCAATGAGACACTCCAGGACGAGTCTACAGAGGTAAGACCTGGTTAAGACATATTTAGATCTGTTTGAGACCTAGTTCAGACCTGTTTATACCTGGTTGAGACCTAGTTCAGACCTGGTTAAGACCTAGTTCAGACCTGGTTAAGACCTAGTTTTCCTCTCTTTCAGGGTCTGGAGGTTCCTCTTGTGGCTGTGGTTCAGTGGTCCACTCCAAAGATGCCTTTCACCAACTGCATCTACACACATTACAAGTAAGACCTTTCACCTGCTGTGTTTTCCTTCTAAACTCTTTTTGTGTTTGTGCAAAAATTAGCATTAGCTCCAAATAAACAAGCTGGTTTTGTCTATACAACTGCCTCTACTCTCAGTATAGGTCAGCACTCTTAAAATGAACCACAGTTGTCTCAGTCACATGACAGAGATCTAAGGAGAGATAGGCTTTTCTAACATAAGGCCCTTTGTTTTCTGACCTAGTCCCATGACTGCACTGAAGCTCTGATCAGCTTCTCACTAAACTGGGACAGATGCAGCAGACAAGCACAAGCTTTAATTATTAATTGACACATATTTACCACCACTGCTTTTTTCATATTATTAATTGATTGATTTTGACAATTTAACTTTTGAAATGACTTTTATTGCACTTTTTTTCAATTTCTATTTAAAATATAAAATAATCAAATGTAGCTCTATCTAGGGCATACGCAAATGTTTCCAGCTACTATGGGCCTAAGGTGGGGTTAGTCTGAGAGCTGACGCACACTGACGGATAACCGTTGCCTCTTAAATTCATCCACTATGTGACATTTAGATTCTCCAGTTCACCTGTACATGCATGTCTTTGAACGGTGGACCGCGGAAGAGGAGAGGACTAAGAGTAACACGGGGAGGGCATGCAGACTCCTCACACGGTTGTTGTTTTTTTTCTGTAGATTACCCAGTATTCGTCTGGATGTTCCCCGCTTTGTGATGACGGCTTCATGTCACAGAACAGTTCGTGTCAAACAGCATTTCAGAGTCCGATATGTTCTCCTCAACAACCTGCAGGACTTCCTTGCTGTCAGGCTCGTGTGGACACCAGAGAGTAAGGGCCCCAAAACACTATAAAATACTAACCAGGTCTAAACCAGGTCTGAGCCAAGTCTAAACCAGGTCTGAGCAGAGTCTAAACCAGGTCAGAACCAGGTCTGAGCCAGGTCTGAGCCAGGTCTGAACCAGGTCTGAACCAGGTCTGAACCAGGTCTGAACCAGGTCTAACCCAGGACTTGGCTTGTCTGAACGCTCCAAGATAAGGACCCCAAAAAGCCAACCCAAACTAACCAAAAACCTGCTGAAGTTCACGATTTAGAACAAGCCTGGACTGAAACAATACTTATGCTTACAGGGCTTGTTCTCCTCTGGAGCAGCATTGCTTGTGTTAAAACCTGTATGTAGGAGGAACCAAGTGTTTGGAGCACACAAAGCACGGTAGAACCAGGGAAAACAGGATTCAAATCTTTAAAACAACATTGTGACAGTTTGAAGAATTTAGACCTTTAAAAATAGATACAGTTCTCTTGATCCTAATATACAGAATTATTTCATATTGATTTAATTATTCTTGTTTTTCTGATAATATCCCTGTCTGCAGCTCGAGCTCAGGGGGAAGACTCTTCTCTTTCGTCGGTCGTGTGTCACTCTCCTCTGTCCAACCTCGGACACTGTCGTAAAGGCAGCACTCTGTCCTTCAGCGTGGGCTTCCAGATCCTACGCCCGGGGCTGTACGAGGTAACTCTACTCCCCCTGCAGGGCATTACACTGCATTTGCATATTAAATATACATTTGATATGCATGGAGCCTTCTGTCAATCCTCTGCGTTCACACTGGTCCGTCTCTAGAGAGCTTGTAGATGCGTACCAACGGAGTGTGTTGGTCTGAGTTCAACGGCTGAAACAGTAGGCTTGCGCTGATCTTTTAAAAATGATCTAGCTAGTAGATCGAACCGAAGCTATTTCGCTTGAATTCACTTGATTTTGATTGATTTCGATTGATTTCGATTGATTTCACTCCTCTGTAAATCTAGTGAAAAACTGCTCCATTTCCACCATATTTGTTTCTTGCTCACCTTCCATTAGAGTGAGTATTTTCTTTGGCTAGTGCATATACACCCTACAGAGTATTTACAATTACATATATGTTGACATTAAAAATGTTTCTAAAGCATGGATGGATTTATGATGAAACATTTTTGTTTAGTTTTTTCTGAATATTATAAAGGCATTTTCCTCTCTCCCTATAGTTGAGTCAGCACATGAAGTTGAAGCTCCAGTTCACCGCCTCAGTGTCTAACCCTCCCCCAGACGCCCGGCCGCTCTCTCGTAAATATTCTCTAGTGACTTCTCTAACTTCTCTAACTTCTATGTAACTAGTAACTTTATTTTTAAACATGCTTCATAAACACAGACATATTGTTACCTGTACACCTCATCTGTCTGTGTCCCTTGTCTCTCATCTGACCTGTATATGTTTAATCTCAGGTAAGAACAGTCCGTCCAGCCCTGCGGTCCGAGACCTGTTGGACCGACACCAGGCCAGTTTAGGTCGGTCTCAGTCCTTTTCTCATCAGCAGCCTTCAAGATCCCACATCATGAGGTAACATTACTTATAAACTAAAATAATATTTTTTATGATCTTTTTAAGGATCTTCAAATTTGTCTTTTTTTTTACTGGTTTATGTATATCTGAGCCACTGTGACCAAGCCTCAGACACAGTCCTCATGACGCGAGGATGTACACACCATTTATCTGAGCACCTGCTGGCTGCTACACCTTTATCTTCCTCATTTATAACAGTTATTTTGACCACAGCCAGTGTTGGGTGTACCGTGGTACAGTAATTTCATTTCAGTTGCCTGTGACAAAGTAGTGCAAGGCATTATTAGTTACCTAAATATTCTATAGTGCCAATACGACACTTATCTCACTCTCCCTTCCCCCGGGGCAAATAAACTAAATATATTGTTATATATATATAACAATTTGTATTGTTAAATAAAATCTAGACTAAATTGGTTAGGAGCCTACAATATATGGGCCTCATTTTTAAAGACAATTTTATGGAGTAACTTAGTTACTTTCAGATGTGAGTAATTAAAGAGTTTAAGGCATTACTTTTTCAAAATGTAATGTAGTAGTGTGTAATTATTATTTTTTTTTACAAAATGCTAAAATGATCTGAATAATATATATAATTGAGTTGGAAAAAATCACTGTCAAACTAACCCCGGTTCTGCTCCCTCTACAGAACCGGCAGTGCGATGGAGCGGCGTGCCATCACCCCCCCGGTGGGCTCTCCCGTGGGCCGCTCCCTCTACCTGCCCCCCCAGGACCGCACCGTACTCTCTCTGGACAAGATCGCTAAGAGGGAGTGCAAGGTCTTAGTGCTGGATGCAGCAGCTTAGGAGAAGACACAAGGAGACAAGGATAGAAGCTAGGAGACAAGAAATTAAGTCTTAACGAAGTCCTGCCTCCACCCAGGTTTCAGTTCAGTTCAGTTTGGCCTTTCTCTGCTCCTTCATCTAACCTTATCCTCTGCATTCTCTGCTTTCACACCAACTAATATTATTTTATTACATCCATACCTCTCCTCTTTGGTCTTCCTCTAGCTTCCTGTCTGGCAGCTCAAACCCAGCCTCACCCTACTATCCATATACTCACTATCCCTCCTCTGTACATGTCCGATGTATTCACTATCCCTCCTCTGTACATGTCCGATGTATTCACTATCCCTCCTCTGTACATGTCCGATGTATTCACTATCCCTCCTCTGTACATGTCCCATATACTCACTATCCCTCCTCTGTACATGTCCGATGTATTCACTATCCCTCCTCTGTACATGTCTGATGTATTCACTATCCCTCCTCTGTACATGTCCCATAAATTCACAATCCCGCCTCTGTACATGTCCCATATATTCACAATCCCTCCTCTGTACATGTCCCATATATTCACAATCCCTCCTCTGTACATGTCCCATATATTCACAATCCCGCCTCTGTACATGTCCCATATATTCACTATCCCTCCTCTGTACATGTCCCATATATTCATTGTCCCTCCTCTGCACATGTCCCATATATTCACTATCCCTCCTCTGTACATGTCCCATATATTCACTATCCCTCCTCTGCACATGTCCCATATATTCACTGTCCATCCTCTGTACATGTCCCATATATTCACTATCCCTCCTCTGTACATGTCCCATATATTCACTGTCCATCCTCTGTCCAAACCTGAAGTGAATGATCATGTGGTGGAGATGGGGCTGGAGCAAACCACTGGATCAAATTGTTTCTAACTTGAATATTTAACAAATAATTCATGTATTATGTACTGAACAAGGAAGAGTCCATATTTGGGCATGGCTATTGTTTATTTATTTGAAGAACTACTGATGTAAACAGTTGGGTCACACATTGCAGCTTAGCACACACTGTGTTGAATGGAGCTGCTGATGCTAACGTCATTTCTTTATTTTTAAAAATATGTTTTTAAAATGTATCGACCAATCAACCGGTGACATCTGCTGTAAAAATGGTCCAGTGTCACCTTTGCCTGTAGGTGGCGTTGTGAGCGTTCAAATCTGTGTCAAACATAGGAAGAGGTCAGTTCACATTGACTCAATTAAAAAAATAGACAATAAAAATCCCAAAAATTTCACTAAAACATGAACCAAAATGTAAAACTAAGAAATGTGCTCACAATATATGTATATATGTAGTTTAGATGCCAGACAAAGTCCACGATAGAATAGACTTGGAGTGGGTAAAGTACATATTTATGATGAAGATAACTAATTCTCAGTGATCAAAAGTTGCATCAAATCAACTCAAAAAACAAATCTAAAATTACAGAAATGGGAGTCACTGGGATCCAATAACTTTAGAATTAGTAGCCCAGAGGTTTACTAAAATAAGAATAGATTTTTAAAAATGCCACAAATGACACCTGACCCTGTGCTATGATGTAAAGTAATCTGTCTTAATTATTATTTTACTTTAGTCCCTGGCTTCTTCAGCAACATCAAATCAGGGTTTGTTGGTTGCCACTTAAACCAATAGTCGTCACGTTTTTGATTGTTGTGGTAGCCCACTCACAAACACTGCTTTGATTTTTGTTGCTGTTGCTTTGTTGCTGCAGTAGAGGTCAGAGGATTGACTAAAGTAAAATAATAATAATGACAGATTACCTACTTTACATCACAGAACAGAATCAATTTAAAATATTTTTGGAAACCTCCGGAGTACTTTACATTTTTCTCTAGACCACCTTAAAATCTGAAATAAGTCAAACGAGTCAATGGGACCTGACCTTAGAGGACGGAGCTGGTATTACCTTCTGTCACTTTATAAAACTATGTCAAAAATGAATGAAGCCAAACTAAAGACATGTATTTATTGTTTTAAGTTATTAGTTTTGTTCTGAACATTTCCCTGAAGCTGGTTTTAACTTATTCCCTTTGGTCAGTGTTTACACAAAAGCTATTTTACTTGACTTTGAATGTTTTTTTATTAATATTTCTTTGCCTTAAATTTCACATTCCTTTGTTTTATTTCATGTTGATGCTGGACTCTAACTTGAAGTAAAAAAAATGTATTTTATTTTTGGTGTAAAAGCCAAAATAATGTTTATGTATTGATTGTGCTGTCATTCCATTTCTCACCACCAGATGTTGCTGCTTCATAGAGTATTTTCATAACTCAGCAAAACCCTGAATTACGTTAATAATTAATTCATTCAGATTTTTTTTTCTCACTGCAATAATCAATTATTTCATTTTACCTTTAATTGGATCTTAAAATATATTATTCATTCCTTTCAAGATCTTTCTACCCACAGTGGAAAGAGATAATTTCCCAAAACCCACATATTGGAAGAGCATTTTTTAAAGGGGCGCTATAACCTTTTTTCTCAGACACACAAACTTCACATGTTTGAATAAAGTTCCTGGCAGAACTACCTTTCTGTGAGCATGTCATTTCTCCTTATACAAGAAAGTAAAGTGTACAGCTCTGTTTGATTGCTCACAGATATTTTTCATTGTTTAATAAAATGGCTTAATGCGAAACGTTTACTTTATTTCTCTCAGCTTCTGTTGCTGCCCTCTGCTGGTTTCTTCACTTGTTTCTGTACAGCACCAGTAAATTATTTATTAAAATCGATTATTTTAGTCAGATATGTTTTTTTAAGTTGTACACTGTGCAGTGCTCCTCTAGAGGGGACCAAGATCAGTAGTAAATAAATACATAAATAAACACAGCCCACCCCACAGACTTTTACTTAATGGAGAGAGCTTAAAGAAAAAAGACATCTATAAAGTCTACAATTCCTAACACAGAGAGAATTGGGTATTAATGATTTACATTTACTCAGTTACATTTTTAGGGGAAAAAATACGAGTTACTGTACATACACAATACTGTGGTTATTTTGAAGTAACAGTATTTTTACTTGAGTAAATGTGTAGAACCTTTACCCACCTCTGTGTTATCTAGTGTGAAAAAATTTGAACTTTTTTTATTTTTCAGTCTTTTTATTTTTCATTTTGATTTTGTTTATTATTTTGGATTTTTGTTTTGGGTCTGTAATTACAACAACAACAACAAAAAAACGCATCTGACAGAAATGTCTATTAATATGCACTGTCCCTGTAATAAATACATTAATACAATTTAAAAACACACAAAAAACAAACATCTGACACATACTTTCAAACAGTTACTTAGTAGGCCTTCTTGAGTACTTCTTACTTTTACTTGAGTATATTATTTGGAAGTACTCTTGGGTCTTTGGACGTTATTAAAATACTGAGGTACATCACACATAAGAAATAGTCACACACATTCTTCACACATCCCTACACATTCATATTAAAACCATTTCAACACAATTAAAAGCTTCTATAAGTGCAAAACTGCAAAAAATCTTATGCATCAAGCTTAATTTGGGCTGATAACATTATGCCCACCCTCTAAAACAGTCAACACTTGAAGTAATAGCTCAATTTTAACAACATAAATTCATTAGTAAACTACATATGCAAAAATTCAGACAAACTTCAGTCAAATCTGCTCTGGGCTGAATAAAATTTAGATCGGGCCAATTTTTCCCGCGGGCGCCTGTTGAATAGGCCTGGTCTAGAGGGTCCTGGTAAGACAGCGATTCAACATTCAATACAATTGTACCAACTAATTTGTATAACAAGCTCTTGTATATGGGTGTTGATCAGTCCTTGTGTCAGTGTGATAGGTTAAAAATGTACCTATTTTTTTGAGTTTTTCTTCTCCTACAAGTCTACTAGATGTTTCATATTAATATAGACAGGAGTACATATGTCATAAATGTGTCCAATACACAGC
>JAVQKC010145240.1:0-11994 GCA_036025475.1 Philypnodon macrostomus | reverse complement strand
TGGGTTAAGTGTCTTGCCCAGGGACACAACGACAGTGTGCGCTCGAACGGGGGCTCGAACCACCAACCCTCTGGTCGAGGGGCGAGCGCCTACCCCACTGCACCACTGCCGCCCCATATTACTATAGAATAAAGGTTATGCACATTTTCTGTTTTTGTTTTGTAACCGAACTGGATTGTATAGTGAAAAAAAAATACACCATATGCATGTTTTATTATCAAGGATTGACGAATTCCACTTTGAGATATGTTCATTTTGGCATGTATTGTGCTTGCTCAGTTATAGCAACCCTAACAGACTTCATTAATGTGGCATTGGACCTCTGAAAATCCGTAACATCTTAAATAATGGTAAATAAGTGGAATTGTTAGCCTTTTTCTAAAAACAACACGACTATCACTCATCTTTCAGCTGTATAGTTACTATAGTGTGAACAAATCATTCAAGCTTTATGCCTCACCTTGGTACAAAGAGGAACTGGAACTGAACAGTAGCTCATTTACTGGATTACTGGAATACTGAATTTAATTACATTTTGCCCTATAAGTGCATACTAAATAAAGGTTAAGTATAATGAAATATTGGAACTTTTTTTCATATAAGGCAGTGTATGCAATGAAAATTTAAAACTTGCACTAGAGTAGAATTGGTGCCTCCAGAAGCCTACTGTCAGCTCCCACATCTAAGCCCTACAGAATACAAGATAACAAGATGCCATGTAGCCATGCATTATTTATACCACCGGTGTCACGCCAAAAGCTACTCTCCTCCAAAAGTGCACACCAGCAGAGGTCTTTTGGTTGCTCTGTCTCTCACAGGAGGCAGCGGGGTGGATTTATGAGTGCTAATCTGAGCTCATAAAACTCTACAGGGAATCACAGCCAATCACTTCAGCCTCTGTCACTCTCCTGGTGTTGCCACTTACTGCTTTATGTGCAGGTGTAAATTCAGACGGAATAGTTGCATCGTTCTGATTCTTCATACTACATTTGCATCCCCAATTCTTGTCTGATTCAAATTTGATATAAAACCAATTCAGAAAAAGTTGATACCGAGTGCAATGGTTCTGCAAAAAACAACAATTAATTACTCACAAAAGATTCACAAAAGTAAAAGCTGTAACACATCTCGTCAAGTTGGGAAAAGTGTGTGTGTTTCTTCTATGACTGAATGAACCACTTTTGAAAAGCCCAATCAGCCCAGAGAAGACAGGGGTGTTTGTGCACAATCTGCACACTACACACACTTTTGTTCTCCCTTTGAAAATGCCAATTGCCCTTTGACCTCAGATAAATTTGATTGGCTCTCTCTACAGCCTGCACGCCGGCAGCTAACGAGATCACCCCTGGCCCTGCTAAACACAACTGACAACAAAGAAACTGGTTATTCTCTATCTGGTGGGAACGTCTCCTCACACTCACACATAAGGTCTAAGGTGTACAGTAGACCGGCTCGAGGTCGATGAAGCGATGTCCAACAAACGCTGATCTCATCAGGCTAAAACTGGAGGTAATGGTATCTGAAAACAGAGGCGGAGAAAGTCAAGGAAGTCTGTGTGTTAGTGGTTCTTCGTGGTGTATGTCTGCATGGTTGCACCTCCATTTTGCAGCCTGCTTGTTCAGCATTACTGACCGTTAGGGGTCGACAGGGAACAGCTAAAACAGACTTTTGAAATAGGTGAAAATAATTAAATGTGCTTTCAAAATAGCAATGAAAAACCTCTTCCGCATATTTAGGCATTTAAAAAAATATTGTGTACAACCATGTCCAGTACATCTTTTGAGGCTTCTCATAATTGTGTGTGTATTTTACAGTGACCTTTACACACTGTATTGGCTAATAGTGAGGGCCATTCCTGTTTGTACCAATGCTCCTACTCTTCCACTTCCGGTTCATCTAATCTTGGCAATAGGACTGCACCATTTATTATGACATATTGTATATAACTATAAATCTCTTAAACACTGATTCACTGTACTGTTTTGACTTATCTACCGAATGGCATTTTATAAGTGCTGTTACATTAGAAGCTTTATAACATTTAAGTGCACTTGAATATCCAGGGAATAAAAGTCTGTTACTTTGGAAGCTGCCACTTACATTGGAGGAACAGTTAAATATTTCAGTGGATAGTCTTGTTCTTGAGACAGTGGGATCTGCCGAGCGTTATCTCGCTCTGCTGTGATTGGCAGGCTGTAAAATACTTGCTTAAAAGCTGACAAGCTGTTAATTGGCAGATGGTTGATTGGCTACCTTTAAGTGTCTCACGCTAACTGACTGTTGTAGCCCATCTGGGTCCAGAAATTACTGGCATCACTACAGTATAACCTACCTCCCCCTTACTCTCGCACACATCACAGTTTGAATATATTGTAACAGGCTTTCATATGCAGCACATTTTAGCTTAAATTGTGTTTACACTTTTATTATTCATTTTTATGATGCTATTTTAACGGTGCGACTATCTGTTTTTTTATTACCATATTTGCACCATCAATATAAAAAATCATATACACACATACTGTATTAATTTTTTTATTTATTTATTTATTTATTGTATCATCAAATTAACCCCCCCCCAAAAACTAGAAGCAGATGGAGAGCACTAAAGCATATCCGTTAAAATACATCAGGCCAATGTAGGTCAAAATAAAAATTAAATGTCAATGTCAATAAATACTATAGTCTGCAACAATGAGTGAAACTTGGGATGGTTTTAGAAAAATGTACTTGAACCTGTTTTCACTGCTCAGCTAATTTCACACTATACTCTGTGTAGTCCC
Organism: Philypnodon macrostomus; assembly: GCA_036025475.1. Classification (NCBI taxonomy): domain Eukaryota; kingdom Metazoa; phylum Chordata; class Actinopteri; order Gobiiformes; family Eleotridae; genus Philypnodon; species Philypnodon macrostomus. The sequence continues at coordinate 9,211 of JAVQKC010145240.1, read as the reverse complement.
CCACATTCTAATATGTTCACAGTCCTTTCATCTTATCCCTAGTCCCTTCTTTTATCTTGTCCACTATTCTGCTGCCAAAAACATGTACGCAATGTGTGCTTTCTCCCCTGAGAGGGAACAAAGTGTGAAAATGCTTGAAAAATACTTAATAGGAATTACAGACAGTTGTTTAGTACACTCACTAAGTGCTGCTGATTGCTGCTCTTTTGCTCTCTAGTCCTGATTCTTTGTCTAAATCCAGACAAGAAGTGCTGCTTTTCAGAACATGAAAAATGTGTCTTTGTCATCCATTTCATATGCAATTGTCACAACTTACAAGTGGTCCGATTACTTTTCTGCGCTTTCTACCATTTTCTACTGTTTTCTCATCAAAAATGGTGCTGACCGGAAGTGGGTGTGACCAGCAAGGGGGAAAATGAGCCTTAAAGCAGTATAGTTTTTCAAAGTAATGTATTTTATATTACATTCTTGGTAATGAAAAGTGAATTTAAAGCTTGATTAAAAAAAAGTACATTTCACATCATGGCTGTACACGTGGTGATTTCTCTCTGTGCATGTGGGAGCACTTGTCTATATAAATATCTAGCATCACCCCAGGTGTGTTTGAAGCAGATTCTTCAGGGGAGTTTTTGAGATAAATTATCTGAATCTTTGCTGACATCAAAACCCCTGAAGCGCTAATCAACAGCGCTCTCGAACAAATGTGAAGAGGCAGCGAAACGGCCACTATGTGGGCTCAATCATACTCTGATGTCTTATTTTGTGTGTGTGGTTAACAGGTATCTACTGTCAGGGGATAAGGATAAGAAGATGGAGAGGTAAGATGAGAAAATCTAAAACAGACCTTCTTGCTATGTCATCTCAAATTAGCTTTTGAAATAGAGCTTTTAAAATGTCGGTCATATGAAATGTTCGAAATGCCAGAATGGAGGCGGCTGGAAGCAAAAGTGAGTTAACTTTACTCAAAAGTAGGATTTGTGGTAAGGAATAGATACAATGAAAAAAACCTCATCATCTATATGTAGCAGACTGGTTGGAAAAAGCATCTCGAGTTGTGAATTTCCTGTAAATGTATTACAGTCTTGCCTGCAGTTGCCTCCATTTCGAAATTTAGAACTTAGAAGGGTCACTTTTTTAACACTCTATAAACTTGAATGTAGCTGTGTCAATAACCAAAGATACTTCAAGGATCTGAGGCTGACAAAAACAAAGCATCAAAGATATTCTACTGACACTGGCAGGAGAGGTTAATGTGTGGTAATAAAGACATATCATATAGAATATTTTGAAGTACACGCTTCCTGTTGCTTGTGTGACAAGTGTCAAAGCTGGCCAACTTGAATGACTTGAGCATAAATGTCAAAGATTACTAGCATATACTTATTCATTTACCTATTCACTACAACACTGAAAAGATTATGTGGTATTTTGCATATTTAAGACCTTCACAATTACCTGTCAATGAAATGTCAGACTTTAAAGACCTGGACTTTGACACCATCAAATGTATGACTTTTTTAATACTTGGAGGAGAATGAAGTGACCATTGATAAACCATAGAATTGTACATTTGTATTTTCCATTAGCCATACCACACATCTCCACACAGCTATAATGGCAAATGCTCCATCACAGCTATTGAACACATGCTGCCTAAACTCTATGTAAGTCTATTAGACTTGCAAAGGAATGAGTGCATGAATCACAATGGTCAGTGTGACACATTAGTGGTACAGTAATAGTACATTTCATCACAGAGCAGGTCTCCACTGAACTAAAAACCAAACAATATGAACGGGGCCAAACAATGAAATGAATGGCAGCACAAATCAATTTGGCGTTTATGGTTTTGTTCTTTTATTCAGGGGATTTTGCTGAATAGTTATGGACCTAAGTAACATCTGTGGCTTTATAGATGTCAAAGGGCTTTTAAATGCTTCCACTGAGACCATTTGTTTTAAAGAAACTAATACCTGCACATCTAGTCATCATCACTTTGGATTTATTGAGAGCACAGTGGGTCCACCCTCGTCTAATATCCCTGAGGTCAAACTGTTTAAGCAAAAATAGGACATAATTATACCTATCTATTGCTCACTATTAAAAAGACAAGTCAAATAGTCATGGGTTATCCAGAAAGAAATCCACATCTTAATCCACAGAAAGAGTACCTCAGACTGGCTTGAAGTGAATGTAATTCGCTAAAAAGTACCTAGAAAGTGGATAAAGACGATGGATGTCTGTGAGCAATAAGAAGTCATGTTGAATTCATTTTGTACAATTGATCATATTTATTGTTCAGATTTGTGAAGAGTACTGCTTGAGAAAGTGTGGAATTCCATTATGAATATGCATATCTTTCAATTGTGTTAATTGTCTCATTAACGGGAAACCAAGAGAAACCAGCTGCTACAGCCTCCAGCAGTCGAGAGCACGTCAATGAAATACTAGAGACTATTGATTACTTTTTCAATCTGTTCAAAATCCAATGTAACCTGGTAGTGCACTCTACTCTTATGATCTAATCTATTGACTCTAGTGAATAGGTGATTTAGAATAGCCATGCAAAGTTGATTATTGGGTGATTGGGACACACAAAGAATTACATTGAAAATTGAAAAGATTAGATTAGATTAAATTCGATAGAATAGATAGAACTGTATTAATCCTGAAGGAAATTGTAGTCATCTGCTTCATACATCCATTAAAAAAATATTCATACAACAAAAATATACCATCATTTACATAAAAAATACTTAATTTAATAGATCAATACTTTAATTAAGTCCAAAGTGCCCTCTCTCCTCCCACCCCTCCAGACAGTTGTACAGTCTGATGGCACAAGGGACAAATGACTTCCTCAATCTTTCTGTGGAGCAGCTCTGAGACAGCCGTCTGCTGTTGTACAGGCTCGTCCTCCTCTGTGTAGAGGGTGGTTGGTGTTATGCTTGATGTGTTTTCAGCTCTTGAGCAGTCAGCACCACAGCATAATATTACTCAAACCCATAAATAAAAACAATATGTATGTTTATGACAAGGAAACAACATCATGGTAGAAAGTACAGGAATGTTGAGTTAGCAAAATAAGATTCCTTTAAATCAACTCAATAGTAAAATGTAAGATAGTGTAATGGATAAATTATTATTATATATTTACATTCACAATATGTTTACATACACAGTCTGCTTCTGCTTATACATTCCTTGATCCATCAAAAGCCTTGTGTTCCACCAATCTACATAAATCTGTACATGTCGGCCTGATGTATATTTCCTCATACTATGTGGATATGGGTCATTTCACATCAACAATATGACACAATGATTCTTATGTGGTTTGAGACTGCGTGAAGACCTACACTGTGTCAGTTGAATAGACATGGTGCATTGTAAGAGATAGACAGAATGATGAAAAACAACAACAATAAAGGTAACCATTGCTCAGACCACAACAGGATTAGATCACTAGTGTAGGCCAATCTCCTCTTCCCACCTCTTCTATTCTCTGTCGACAACACACTTGGGTTTGAATTCAATCTACTGTACAGGTTTGTCATGTGAATGGAAACTCAAGACGGAAGCTTCAAAACAACACTTTTTGTATCACAAAACCCATGTACTCTGAGAAATTGTTTACGAGCTCAAAAGTAAGAATGGCAACAGAAATTTGAATGACGTTTTTATCAAAGGTCAGTAATAAGCAAAGGAGGAAATTATTAGTTCTTGATAAAGAATTAGAACCATCAGGGTTCAAGATCCAAGGATTCTGCATTGCGAGACATGGCCAAAAAAACCCACTTGGTTATCATTGGTTAACCGACGAAAAAAACAGATCACTGATCTCCCCCAAGGAAGACGATTCTTATCTTCGGTTTTCTCATTTTATTATCAAACTTAGATCACATAAACACAAGGCAGATTTGAAAAAAATAACCACCAGTTGCCTTGCTAAAATATCTTAATTCTCAAATTGACTTAACTTTTGCATATGCCACAGCTATAACCACTCGGTTTCACTCTGTTTTTAGATGTTGCTGTGAAAGTAAAAAATGTGTGTACGCTTGAATTGTCTTCAGTGACCCGCCAGAAAGTAGAGCCTCATCTAATATGCCACAATATAAACAACACAGACTTCCTCTCTTCCTCTCTTTTATTTCCATCTCCTGGTATTTCGTCACACCGGTCTGCCTCTTCACAAAGCTATTCTGCATCTATACACACTGTTTACTTTGATCACTGACTATGCCTGTGCCTTTCTGCCGGCCAAGTGCAACCGTGTGCCCTGAAGATCCACACTTCTTCAAAGGCTGTTTAAGGTTTAGAAGTTGGGAAGGAGTAGACTGGGTACTTGGCTTTTTTAAAATATGTTTTTTGAGAGGAGATGACATAGAGGGAAAGTGGCTTGAGCTGGTATGTATTTAGCGAAAGAGAAAGTGGGGTATTTAATTTTGCATAAGAAGTGAGCTCTATGAAATTTAAATGTGCCTGTAGGTGGATCTGAATTAAGTTCAATGCAAGGTTTATGGAAAATGCATGAAAAAATGGAAATGTGACTTTTTGGAAATTAGAATAACTGAAAAGAATTCACTTTTTTTTTTTTTTAGTAGCATAGCTGGTGGAACCCATTACTAATTCTACAGTATTTGCATCATCATTAAGTTAAAAAAAAGATTACTTTAAAATAGTCATTAAAGTTCCTCCCTTTGTCCAAATTCACTTTAAGTTAGTATCGCCCTTTCAAATGGATCCAGGCAGTATACACTACAAAAATGAATAAGATGCTCTCATACAAACCTGAATATTTAATCATAAAACAACCATTGATATCTTCCTAACAGACAAATAAACTAAGGCCAGGAAAAATATAACCTTGGTGGGGCAAAAACAGGGTGTTTTTTTTTTTACTGATGAGCAGAAGTGAGTAGAGAAGCCAATAATTTAACTCAAGTAAGAGTACTTCAAAAGAATGTAAAAGTAAAAAGTACTCATTCACTTAATTATACGAGTAAGAGTACAAAAGTACTGGTTAAAAAAAAACAACTCGAGTACTGAGTAACTGTTTGAGCGTAATGTCAGATTATCTGTTTAATTTTGTTGTAATCTGGAAAAAAATAAAAAGATAATAAACAGATTTTGATATTTTCACAAATGAACGCACAAGGAACAAAATTTCCACATCATCATATTTTTCACATAAAGCTGTTCAAAAGTACTCTTACTCTTTCTAGATTTCCAAGAATTTACTCAAGTAAGAGTACAGTTACTTCAAAATATTATTACTCAAGTAAAAAGTATTGTGCAGTAAAGCTACTCTATGGAGTACAATTTGTTTTAAAATGTACTCAAGTAAATGTGAGTAAATGTAACTGGGTAAATGTAACTACCCACCCCTGTTGATGAGATCTAAGATGCAATTCAAGCTTTATTATGAATGATTTTATTACATGATGAGGAGATTATTGTCGAATAGCATTTGCCTTAAATATGAAATAAAATGCAGCTTAAGTCAAGTCTGAAAATTGTCACACTATAATACTACAGTGTTTATTGGGGGACAGCTGGCATTCCCACTGGTAGTCTGAGACATGAGGTGCAATAGTATTTCGAATTCAGTGTGATAATCTGTCATTTTCCAATAAAGATGTTCCTGTTTCTTCTTACCACATATACTGTACATTCTCTCTTTGATAATGCCCTATACGTATATATTAATATGATCTACATATTATCAATTTCACAAGGATGGGGACAGGACTTTTAAAAAATAATTGATTCATTTAGTGTCATAGGGACCATGTACAGTAATGTTTGAACTACAGAAATAGTCAGTTTTTGTATGGTATCTGGAAAAACCAACAAAAAATGTTGAGTCTGTTCATCTCAAATCGACACGAAATCTAGAGTGAGTACTCCATTAACAAAACAGCCCCTTATCTGTCATGCACATTGTAATCTGAATATCTGCGTATTTCTTGGTGTGGATTGGTGTGCCTTCACTGTAACAGGATTATCTATGTTTCTATTCTGGTCAATTCATTGTCAAAAAACTGTACAGCATGGAAGTCCCAAAACGACGTGCAAAGCTAAAATTCACACATGCAAACGAGAACTCACCAAATGTGGCCAAGTCAGAGAGTTTCATGACCATTTAACATCAATAATTACTGTTGTTTTGAAACTTTAGTCCCATTGCATGAGTCGGTTGTCAGCAACGCTTGACCTCCATGTCCATGTTTTTATATTTTATGTTTGTCGACCCAGTGTGTTTTTGTGCCCCTGGAGAGATTGTTCGGTGAGTCAGTAGACTTAGAGAAATGACCAATGAGCTGCTGCCTCTTGTTTTAGTATGTACGGTGCAGGCTCACATGCTCAATTACAGAGAGACAGATGGGAGGTTATCAGGGAAACAAGGACCCTGGAGCTTTTAATAGTGTCTTTGAGGGCCTCATATCAAAGATGTGTGGACTCGCTGATAAAACATAGAGTCACAATTTACTATTAGGATGAATTAATATTGTGTTAGTGGTTGTGCACACATGTCAAGGGTCTCCAAGGCAAAACATCATGTCATTTGGAATAGCTTTTATGAGATGCCCTTTCAGACTAAACCCTCTCCCTTTATTTGGTTTTGGGATCAAGCAAAGGTGTAGCTAGTTTTAGGCTCCAATTTGGCTGTTAGCTTTGGTAGGGAGCCATAATTGCCACCAGAGACTTGGACCATATTACACCCATATGATACCATGCTATCTTTATAAATCCTGCATCAAAGCCAACAGGGTCGTTCACATTTTGGGGAATAAATGACCTATGGGATTTATCCAGTAATGGTTAGTCATGTTGTAAAAACCTAAAACAAACTGTACACTGTCACACCATTAGCATTCATTTGATATCGGACAAGATTATTTTAGTTTGTAAAATCACAAATCAGATTCCAACTTTTGCAATATTTTCTACGGTATTCTGTGTTGTGTTTTTTTTATGCATAGTCAAACGTACATGGAGATGGTATATGGTAGCAGTTGTATATAATATGGCTACCTGAGACTCTGATAGTGTACATTAGTAAAAATTTGCCAAAGTTAGTTTGTTAATAAGGACAGCTGATGTAAGCTGGCTGTACTGGCCTCCTGCTGAGTCCTTCAGAGTGACATCAGCCTCATTAAAATGTACCTTTATATAATGTTAAACACACTCACAATATGTCAGGCCTCTCAAGACATGCCTTATGTAACCCCAGAGTGTTCTCTGCCAATTGAATTATGCAGACTGAGAGCAATTGTCTCTGGTGCTGCCTTCGCACAAACACACAGGCACACGTCGTCTCATTCTTTTAACTAAATCACACATGCTTTTGCATTTCTAATCCCCCAGTCTGCTGTTATAGTCCCCAGTGTGGCCATGTTTGGAGTAGACTTGGATGCCATTCAAATCTGCTCACGCTGTATGGCTTATCAAAATTACAATCTGGATTTATTTGACCATAGGAAGACAATATAAATGAACCAGCAAACAGTAGTAACTATGTCAAGGTATATAAGATAACAATAGAAGACATTAAATCCATTCATAAAGATTTACTCTTGTCTTTTATCACAGCTTGATTGACGTCATGTTTTATAGTGCATTATAAAGCACCTGTTTACAGCATATGTTTTTTGCAGTTGGATTGACGTCATTAGTTTGACTGATTTTAATGCAACCTAAAGATGGCAGCTGCTGGGATTGAGGCCAACTAATTAAAATACCTAATAAGAATAAGTTAATACGTGAATGTGTTGTGATAACCAATTTACACTTTAAATGTGTGTAATGCTCATAATGAACGCAGTACTCAGCTTTATGGCCTAACAGCTTCATCCATGCACTAATTATAGCCATTTTACCCACTATTCCGACTTCAGTAGACGTAATTGTGAACAGACAAAGACATTATGAACTTGTAAACTTCCTTTCATGCGTATTCAACAATAATATGTACGCGTTTTGATTGGAATTCAAAGCAGTTTTCAAAAATCGAAGCACCCACCGACAGCAAAGCAGCAAAGGAGAACATTTTATGCTGCTATTGTATTCCTTACAGCCTATTTCCGTTGACTGAATGCAGGTTAAACTTATTACCATATGATAGCAGTAGTTTTCGTTCTAACTCTTTTTGTTTATCCAATGTAGTCATGCAGTATTTGTTTGTGAAGTAGATGTTTTTCTTTCTGTGGCAATGACAAAGTAAAAAAGAATACAACTTCTCCTTTGTGTTGGCTTTGGGTTCAGACATTCTGATTTAGATGCAGCTCTGACAGAAGATTTTTGTTTTATTTTGTGTTTTCTCTTCCTCCAGACTGCTGTCATCACAGGGGAGCCTGGCACTAAAGGAGCTTATTGAAATGTGTATAGAGTCGCTGATTTTTTTTTTGTGGCTTTTCAGCTTTCTAGGTTTTCATCTTCTCTCCATATGTGTTTTTTGTGTTGTTCCGCCTACTTTAAGATTGAGCTCGTAAGATAGTTTTAGTCTGGGTGATGCTTGTGCTCCTTGGCTCAATGCTGCTCGTGTATAAATACTGTATTAAGGTCATGTCAAGCGAACAAAAACATTAATTTATTAGAGGCTCCTCAAACTAGCACCCAATGACCCAAAATGACCATAACACAACACTTATGAGTGAGCCATGGTCCTGTTGAATGCATAATTATTCCAGTCCGTCAGATTGCCACATTCACACCCTCATTAAACTCACATAACCTTGCAGAAGCGCCTATATTTTCAAGCAGTTGCTCTGGAGGTAGAGCTAGTAGATCCACTAACTGGAAGACTGACTATAGTTGATGCTTTTGGCAAGACACTTCCCCCAACTTGTGTGTGTGAGTATGGTTGTGTGTGTGAAGATCTTTTTTTGCTGAATGGCTGCCAGATCTTCATCAGTCTGTCCCTGGGCAGCTGTGGCTCAGTGGTAGCAGTCTCCTACCAGTGTGTGATTGTTCAACACAGTGAATGGGCTCAAATGCAAAGCGCTTTATAATAATAATAATAATACATTCCATTTATATAGCGCTTTTCAAGACACCCAAAGCGCTTTACATATCTTTTTTTGTATTATTCATTCACTCTACAGTCACACCTGATGGTGGTAAGATACTATGTAGCCACAGCTGCCCTGGGGCACACTGACGGAAGCGTGGCTGCCAGTTTGCGCCTACGGCCCCTCCGACCACC
>JAVQKC010145221.1:0-31109 GCA_036025475.1 Philypnodon macrostomus | reverse complement strand
GCATCTCTGTGAACTGTTGGAAGACTATTTCAGGTGACTACCTCTTGAAGCTCATCAAGAGAATGCCAAGAGTGTGCGAAGCAGTAATCAAAGCAAAAGGTGGCTACTTTGAAGAACCTGGAATATAAGGCGTATTTTCAGTTGTTTCACACTTTTTTGTTAGGTATATAATTCCACATGTGTTAATTCATAGTTTTGATGCCTTCAGTTTGAATCTACAATTTTCATTGTCTCTCTCTCTCTCTCTCTCTCTCTCTCTCTCTCTCTCTCTCTCTCTCTCTCTCTCTATATATATATATATATATCGCTCTATATCTCTTCTGTGTCTTATGCAGCCCCATAGAAACCACTGTAACAGCAGACTTACACACAAGCAGAGTGACAGGAAGCCAGTGCAGAGACCTGAGCACAGGACTAATATGGTGGTACTTCCTGGTTTTAGTCAGGACTAGAGCAGCAGCATTCTGGATATACTGCAGCTGTCTTACATCTAACTTGCTGGAGATGAAGGCATGGATAAGTCTCTAAGTTTGGTTTAGACAGTATACCTTTGATTCTGGCATTTTTTTTGAGATAGTCAAATGCAGCTGATGTTATAGATTTAATGTGGCTGTTAAAATTAATGTCCGAGTCCATGATTATCCCTAGATTTCTGACCTTATTTTTTGGTTTTGGAGAAAGAGATTTGAGGTAACTACGGACATTTTCTCTTTGTTGCTGTGGGCCAAAGATGATTATGCATTAGTGTTGTTGTGGCCAAGACTTGTCTTTTTTTCTCTGCCTCTGTCTCGTCTCGTCGGACACAGTTTTACTCAGTCCCGGTCTTGGACATAGTGGTCTCGGAGGCTTACAAATTATGACTAGGATTACATCACTTTATTTGAACACTTTTATGATATTGTTTGAAGCATTTTTTATGAATTACCTATCATAAAACATAATTTAAAAATGAAATCATATTTTGTGCCATTATGTTTTATTTTATGTTTTATGACTTTAAAACTGCTCAATTCATATATAAAGTGAAGAGTAATGGGTTGCCAATACATATTCAGGGACTGTTTCAGATCAGAATCATTCAATCCTAGCTATCTTCATTTCTAGTTCACAGTAAAAACTATTTGGGGGTGGGTGTTATAAGCTTATGCTTCTGCCAATATCCTCTTTAAGTTTTCCAGAACAAAATCTTTTTATATTTTCTCTGTAAAAGAAAAATTATGTATGTCTCTACATTTACCTTTAATCCATGTTTATAAAAGGTGTCTGGCCTTGATGTGCCTTGGTCTTGATTGTTGACTCTTGTGGTCTCAGTCCAGTGTATAGTTTGTCAGTGTAGTAGATTGTGATTAAATTGGCAAATGATGTGACAGAGTTATTTCTATTCATACACTGCCCACTAAACAAAGCTCAAAGGAACAACAGACAGGAGCATCATTAGCAGTACAATAACTTTCCTGTGAGAATACCATAGACAGAAAACTAGAATAAATACGGACTACAAAACACTTGCAGTCCGCCAAGGCAGCTCATTTCCCCTATACACTCTTAAAACGTATGTTTCTAAACAGAACCTTCTGTGGGACTGGACACCCCTCCAGAACAAAAATCCAGTTTCACCAATTTTCATTAATGGCCTCAATTCAAAATCATTCAAATCATCTTAATACAACGAGAGGTTATAAGAACCAGAGAAACAACACTAATAACCTAATAAAACAATGTGGTCTGGCACAGCACACGGTCTCAGAAAATATTATACACCAGAACATATTTACAAATGATTGCAGCACTTTCTGTGAGAAGGATGGGGGATGGACTTGAGGCAGCCAACCACTGTCATTGCAAACTTGTCTGTAGAGTCTCTCTGATTCAGAGCTTGTTGGTCCTATGAGTATTATGTTGTATTGGTATGCTACCTGTAGGCTAACACAGGGGTTCCCAAACCTTTCAGACCGGGACCCCCAAAATAATGTGAAGGGAAAAAAATACAAAGTGCATAGATTTTATTTGCAAAATAATTTCGCAACACCCAGTTGGAGTTCACGACCACCACTTTGGGAACCCCTGGGCTAACAGATGACATTCTTTAGAAAAAAATCCTGGATCCAGACAATGATCCGGATCTTTTCCAGTCATTTCTGACCTTCCCTGAAGAGTTTATACAAATCCAAATTTTTGGAGTAAAGTTTCTAACAGACAAAAATTACCTCCGGAAATAAAAAAAAATAATTATTTTTTAAATAATAAACAACAATGGTTGGCAATTTCATTTATAATATATATATCAGTATAATATAAGCCATAGTGTGGTAGAGTGATGATAAATGGTACTCGCTGTAAATATATTGTTTGTAAACTGTTATTAATACTTTGGCAGAAAGAAAATCTCAGTCCTAACAATAAAATAACTGGAATAAAGGTTTTTTTACAGTACAAAGTTACAATACATTACAATCATCAACTCAATCACAGCATTAGAACTATTTACAGAGCTTTCACGTCATGTCTGCTCTTGTAACATGTAGTTTTGTCCACACTAATATTTTAAAAACTGATTCCTACAGATCCTAGGCACCATTACCTTGTTAAGTAAGTGTACACTTTGTGGAGTAACAGAATTCAAGTAACAAAAACATCTAATTTTTTTTAATTTAATTTTAGAACATTTAAATATTCTGTCTAAATATTTCATTCATATATTTCCCCTACAATAAGTGCCCTTAGACATTGATATAAAACTAATAAAAGTAAAGACCACATGTAGGTTATGTCTGAGCGGTCTGTACGTGTGCTTCTGTAGGCATGTTGTCTTTTTGATTCTCCATATAAGCCTGCACAGATCTCCACAGAGCCCGGATGTTCCCCTCTCCGAACCCTGATGCTCCTCTTCTCTCGATCAGCTCCAGGAAGAATGTGTCTTCAGAGAACAGAGGTCTCGTGAACAGCTGCAGCAGGTATCTGCAGAGGCACGGGTACATAAGACTGAAACAGTGCCGCTTAATGTCCAGGGACTACAGGTGAAATGTTTATTAATGTGCACTGCCCCTGTTAATAAACCCAAAAAAATTAGTAGGTATTGACACCCAGTGGTTGGAGTTTTTTTTGGAAACTGTGGTACAGGTACTGCCGGTGGTATGTGGGCTCGCTCTGGTGGTACTTGGACCTGGTTTTTCACTAGTTTAGTGCTGTAGTTTAGACCTAGTTTAGTCCTGCTGTAGACCTGGTTTAGAACTGGATTAGTCTTTCCTGTTTATTTCAAGTTGGTCCTAGATTATACATGATTAAGACCTAATTTAGTCTTGATTTAAATGTTAGTCATATAGGCACTTGGGACACTGGATATTTGGTACTTGAGGTTTGAGAAATATTGACTTCATATAAAAGGCTGGCTTTACGGCAGCTAAACACAAGAGTTAGTTCACAGCACATTTTAAACCTGTCTGGAAGCATTAACCCTTGAAAGAAGACTCAAATATGAACTGTTAAATTTCCACAAGAATCACAAGCCTTTCAGAACATGTTTGTAGAGGTTAAACCGACAATATAAGCAGGTTTTACATAGATTTTGTTTAGTGCAGAGGATATTATATCGCCTAAAAATTGCAGCCATTCCTATTTGCTTAATTAGTTGTGCAGCCCTAGTTTAGAACTGTATATACACAGGCTCACTTTTTCTCCTGTCCAGCTGTAGTCAGTGATGTCTCCTGTTGAGGGTCTGTGTCCAGGAGGATCCCATGTTGAGACAGATACTCAGGCCTGTGTCCCGCTTCAATGATCTCCTGCTGTTTACCCATCTACACAACAGAGAAATACAACAGGATAAGAACACACACCAGATACATGTATAAACTCAGATCACTCCCAAAATGTAATCATTGTTCCTCGTGTCATTCCTGACCTTTCCTGAAAATGTCATCCAAATCTGACAGACAGACGAACGCTACCAAAAACATGACCTCCTTGGTAGAGGTAAATATAAAGCAAACACCTCAAATTTGGAATTTGTCTCCATCTAGTGGCACAATAACTCAGCATGATAGTGATGGTGAAAAATAAAGTTCCATACCTCAGAGTAGTATGCAGGAGGAGGAGAGAAGAAGCTGACTCCAGCCTGGGCCATGCTGTGAGCTGTAGACACGATGTCTTCAGTGTACAGACCAATGTGTTGTATTCCAGGACCTCTGTGCTCTTCCAAGAAGGTGTCCACCTGGTTACGACCTGAAATGCCAACAACATACACTCACAGGCTACTTTATTAGGTAGTCCTGTTTACCTGCTTGTGAGTTCAAATAGCTAATCAGTCTCTCATGTAGTCTCTCATTTAGTCATGCACATATGGTCAAGGCAAAACCTGCCCTATACAATATTCAGTGAGCAGCAGTTCTGTGGGCAAAAATGCCATGATACCAGAGGTCTGATACTGGTTTGAGATAATAGAAAGTACAGTCATTACATCAAGGTCTGCAGATCTCTGAAGATGACAAAACACTTTTATAGGAACAGTAGTAGTTACCTTGTTCTGGCAGAGACTCGGCGATGACGAACTTGCAGTCAGCCTCGTCGTTGTCAACAGAAGGGAGGCTGATCCCAGACCGACTACACTTCCAGTACTCCATGGCGGTGAGGCGCAGACCGATGCCCTCCTGGTTCAACACAAAACCCTCCTCTAGGTCTTCATTACTGAGGAAAAGCACAATAGTATCAGAAATCCTACCTTTTATTTTGGCGAGAAATGCCTTGTTGATGCCAGAGAGAGACTGGTTTATTGACATCGGTGCTGATCCAGGCCCAGAAGCTGGACAGTGAATTGCTGAATGTTGCCAATACTGGAGCTGATATAATTTATTTTATTTTAGTCCAATTACAAGTCACTATATAATGTGGCCAATGACATTATACTACACTGTAACTAATAAAGTATAATTATTCATGGTTTGTGACTCAAACATCATGAGTATAATAGATTTTAGGTTTATTATTTCTGATCATTATGTGAATACATGTTATTTAGCAAAGTTACAAAAGCAACGGTTATGCCTTTAGGTTTTTGTATTGGTATCAGTGGATATTCTGTACCAGCGATCCAAAGCCCTTTGGTATTGGGACTGAAAAAGTCAGATCAGTGCATCTTAACTCAGATGTCATAGAACTGTGAAGCAGGTGCCAACATCAGGGTCACTTTATTAGGTACAAAGACCATTTAATAAAGTGGTCAGTGGGTGTCTACTTTACTACTATAGGCCCTTTCAAAGTTTGTAAACAGAAAGTTCTGAATTCCAGAATGAACCATAATACATTTTCAATGGAGAAAATATGCATTAGTCACAAAATTTTGCAAATTAACTCTGCTACATGTAGGTAATGTCAGAGCCTGGTTAGGAAACATTAGTGAATGTACCTCACATTGCATGTTTATTTAATGTACACATTAGTAACAATTAGGCTTTTGGCTGGAGGCAAAATTCTTGATTTTTAGGTTTTACTGGACAAGTGCTTGCAGAAATGTTGATGAGTACAATATAGTTTTTTCATTGTATGTTCAGAATTATTCTATCCCTCACCACAAATCCTACTTTTTTCCAAAGTTCACTCACTTTAGCTCCAGTCGCCTCCACTCTTTTTGAACATTCCATATGACAAACATTTTAAAGTGTCTATGTGACTCATGTTCTCACCTGCCAATGAAGAACCTCTTGAACCCGAACATCTTCTCGTACCAGCGCATGACACCATGCGTAAACCTTTGCGGGCAAGCGTAGGTAATGTGGTCAAAGTGGGTGACTGGACACGCCGAATCATCCTCATCTCCTTCTTCATCAACAATATTCCCCTCTTCAATCAGTTTAAACCCAGGTAGAAATCTCCCCTCGTACCCGGACTTGTCTATGAGCGTATGGCACACGTTCCCCACGATAGACTTGACCACGGAGTATGTGACCGCACCGCTTTCATCCCGTATGGTAGTGGGCGGTACGAGAAAGCTGCAACCCAATTTACGCAAAGTCTTGGATGACCTTTCCACATTTTCTACCTCAAAACACACATTTGAAACCGTGTCCACCGGATAAAATGCATTGACATCATATAAACACCTCCCTTGACTGTCCTGGCTGAGTTTCCCCGCTTCAATGTCCTCCAAAAAGCGCTCATTCAATCGTGGATTCCACGTGTTTTGCCTCTCGTTCAGGACAAAAACAGCGCGTCCTTTCTTCAGTGCGAGCTGTCTGGATTTGTCGTTGAGTCTAGCTGCGAACGGGTTGAATTTGAACTTGGAGACCAGCTCAGAGGCGAGTTTGTCCGCGTTGGAGACGTGCAGAGAAATGTGATGCAGGCGCTGGATGTAGGCTGCCATGTTTGTAGTGACGGTGTGACAGTAAGGAGGGGTAAAGAGGAGAAGGGCACGCCCACAAAAGACCCACTCAGAAATGTTGTTAGGAGTCTATCACTAAATAGTATCTGATTATTAATAAATAAAATAGAATAAAAAATACAAAAAAAGACTGAATGTGAATTAATTTAAGGTTTCAGGTTTTAACAAGAAAACTATCTCGTTTTACAAGATAACTATCACGCTATAACCAGAGGTAGGTAGAGTAGCCAATAATTTTACTCAAGTAAGAGTACCGTTACTTCAAAATAATATTATTCAAAAAGTAAAAAGTACTTGAGTAAGCGTAGAAAAGTACTGGTGAAAAAACTACTCAAGTACTGAGTAACTGTTGTCAGATTATTTGTTTCATTTGGTGGTAATCTGGCAAAAAAATAAAAAGATAACAAACAGATTTTGATATTTTCCAAAGATAAACTCATAACATAAATAATATTTTAAAAATTTAGGCGCAAGGAACAGAATTTCCACATCATCACATTTTCAAATAAAGCTGTTCTTACATGACACACAGAGGTGGGTAAAATTACTCTTACTCTTTCTAGATTTCCAAGATTTTACTCAAGTAAGAGTACAGTTACTTCAAAATATTATTACTCAAGTAAAAGTATTGTGCAGTAAGTATAACATTATAACAAGATACTAAACATGTCTTATAATAATAAGAGTTTACATTTACTCAGTTACATTTACTTGAGTAACTTTTTAAATAAATGTCACAAATTATTAAATTGTGAGTACAATTTATTAAAAAAGTTAACTGTAACTGAGTAAACTCTGATTATTATAAGATATGTTTAGTATCTTGTTATATTGTTATACTTACGACGTGATGTTTTTCTTGTTAAAACGTGAACAAACAAACAAACACTAATGGTTTCCTGCAGGCCCACCCTTTTAGGTTTGCTTGTGTTTAATGTTGTCTAAATTTGTTTTACCACTAATATTTTATTCACTTATCTAAGAGCACAAATCCCACTTTCCTCAATCACCTCACAATTTTTTCTATGCCCTCATTGTCCCTGAACACACCACCTGCTCTCAGTTTCCACCAATCAACGCTGGGCTCCACCGTGACGTCACCACGCCGTTTATTTTGGCTACTGTCCGTGCGTGCTTCCGCCATTTAAACACCACCACTGTAATCTGCTGAATATTACCATGACCCGGCCTTCAACACGACTTCAACACGTTTTGGATTAATTTTACAACTATATTATACCTCAAAGAAACAAAAAAATGCGATATAAAATGACATAAAGCGTGCGCAAAGTCAGCGGGCCAAGGTTGGAGTGCGCAGCCGGGAGGAGGCGCTTGGCTGGGGGCTAAAGAGAGGAGGTTTGTTGTGGTGGTTCGGGAAGGCTCGGGAAATGGTGAGTGTTTTAACAGGGATTTTCCCACAAACTTTGAATTTGATTCACTTATTTTTAGCCGTGACATTTTATGAACATTGAATAGGGGTTAAGTTGTGTCTTGTAATATTCGCTAAGTTGTCAACACAGCTAACAAATGCTAATAAAGACTGTAATCTGAACGGGCGACAACGGTTTAAAACTAAGACGGGGTTCTGCAGCTTTTTCGAAGTAAAGAGCCATTTTTTTATAGAAATTAGGAAAAGTATATTTTTTTAAAGGGCCTCCGCAACCCAAACTTAAAAATCCAATATATAGGCCTACTGGATAACCGTGCATAGCAGTGGAAAATGCGGTGTAAATATATATTTTAGCACTTATTATTTAGTTTTAAAGTTGTAACTGTATTCGTCTGATTTATTAAAGATTTGTGTAAATGGTGTTTGTGAAGCAGCTCAGGTATACATCTGATACTCCGTAAACATTCTTGCAAAATAACCCATCCACATAGTAGCCAATAGCCTATAGTCTAGAAAAATTATTTAGTATTTAAAAAAATCATTAGACTAACTGATTTGACATAACCAAATGGACAAAGAGCCACGAGAGAGGGGCTAAAGAGCCGCATGTGACTCTAGAACCATAAGCTACGCTGATGCTAGTAAGCAAACAATATTTACCTTAATTTTTAGTTAAGTTGTTCGTAATGTAGCCTACAAAATACAGTTAAGGCTTAAAAATACAGACTATGGCTAACATTATATCAGTTTTAGCAGTTAGCACAGCAGGTCGACAAAACCTGTGAAGTGAACACTTATTCATCTACAAATACGTTTGTTTCAGCCATGATCACTTGACTTGTTTTGTTTTCAGTGCCTAAACTTTTAGGAATTTGACCAGGCTCCTTCTAAGAAACAGTCTTCTCCCAGCTTGTGTTGGCATGGTGAGATATGTTATGTATGCAAAGTTAGTGTAGCACATGCTACATATAGCAAGGATGATATTGTGCAATGTTTCAGGGAACTTCCTAAAATTATTTTAGTGTTAATTTCTAGTTTTGGGGAACACTGACAATCACTTTTCTATTACTAGTACATCTCAGACTGTCTCATTTCTATATTCCTACAGCTCTTGAAAAGTATAATGTAATGGATGATGTTTTTTTCCTGTTATCAATGTAATGAGCTACAATAATGCATTGGACTTGTATATCACCTTTCTATATACTCAAAGCACTATACTTTGCATTATTCATTCACTCTCCACACCCGTTGGTGGTAAGCTTCTACGGTAGCCACAGCTGCCCTGGGCCTCTCTGATAGAGCTACCATTTTGTGCGAACGGCTATCAGACTACCATCGATCCCATTAACTCATTCATATAATGGGAAAAATAATGTAAGCACGTAATAATTCTCCCAAGAGTTTGAATTTCTACTTTTTACTGTTGAAACGTAAACTAAAATATTCTGTGTGCTATTATAACTTTTGACTAAAATGTATTCACTACTTTTCTACAAAGGTTTGCACACTGCACCTAAACATGTGAAAGTAAATAAATGTAAAAATGTGTTTACCTTTGCATTTAAAAATTGATATTTTGATTACAAGATCAGTTAAAGATTCAAGAGTCAATACTTTATTGCCATACACATGTCGTTAGGGATTTGTTTGGTGAGGTTAGTACAAATACCGAGTCATTCATTCATCATACTTGCATTCTTTTGACAATGACACAACAGAAACACTGGGTCACAGAGCAAGTTCTAGGGTGGTTCAGTAGACGGACAGCGTTGGGATATGTACTGGTCTGGAATCTAGAAGTCCTTGTTTTAATGCTCCTCAGTCTCTTGTGAGAAGGCAGACGGATAAAAGGACAGTTTGTACAGTGGAATCTGTCAGTTAGAATCTGTCAGTTAGAATCTGTCAGTTGGAGTCCCTTTCTCTTTGGTCTGGTCTCATAGATTTCTGACAGAGCTGTTACTTCACACCCCATGACCCTTGATGCTGTCCGTACTGCTGAGTTGAGCTGTCTTTTCTCCTCTGCAGTCAGACTTTTAAACCAGACTGTAATTCCAAAGGTTAACACACTTTCCACAGATGCTTGATAAGTTAAGAAGACCTTGACCTTTTAAGTTGTTTCAGAAAGTATAGTCTTTGATGGGCTTTCTTCAGGATAGCACAAGTGTTGACTGACCACTTTAAGTCTGGTATTGTATTGGTGTGAGAGTGACTTTGTTTTTACGATAGTCCTTTTACATTTAAATCCAGATTATAAGCACTGCACCAGTCCACTAATGCCTTAATCTCATCTGTACGTAGTTTCATTGTTCTTAGTGATATACCCCACTAATGTGGTGTCATCAGCAAATTTGAACACCTTCACATTGTATAGAGTGATAACATGAGGGGGGAGAGAATGCACCTCTGAGGGGCCCCTGTCAGCTGCAGTACCTGATTGTTTTACTTTGTATATGAGGAACAATAATTACCTAATAGTTCAGCATACCAGAAGTCATCTGAGAAAAAATGAGACTCCAAGACCCTCTAGGCTGTATTATAAGGGTTTTTGTTTCCGAGCTCAGGGACTGATTTGTCAATAAATCCTTTATTTATCAAGAACTAGAATCTATCAGAAAAATTGTGAGGGAGCTGATGTTCTATTTAAAAAATCACTGCTTTACTTTAGTAATAATAATGAAAAAAAAAGCCAACTTCAAACCGCTGCTTGTTATTCTGATACTTCCTGGTTTGTGTGAGACCATGACAGGGTTGAGAAGTAGAGGAACAAACTTTTTTTCCTTCACCAAATCAGGTACTGGAACTATAAGCAGAAATAGTTCCTTTATTTACTAGTTAAAACTGCTTTAAAATCACGATAATGAAATTCTAGACCCATATCGATAACCGATTTGCGATATTTTGCAGCCATACTTAAAATTTTTTTATTTTTCTTCCACAGACCGACCCAAATAGCCCCACCATGTCCGAACAGAAGCTGAAGTGGCCCTGCGACTACTGCACTTACGAGAACTGGGCCTCTGCCATCAAATGCACCATGTGCCGGGCCCCGCGATCCAGGGGCCCCATCATTACCGAGGGCCCCTACGCACCCACCCCAAACGTGGACTGGGACTGCCCTAGCACCCCGGATAGCTCCACCACAAATACCACCAGCCTTCTCATCTGCCCCGACTCTAGTGCCAGACCACGAATTCGGACTTGTACTGGACTTGCCGAAATTTCCAATAAGTGGACATGCCAAATGTGCACCTATTTGAACTGGCCCCGAGCTATCCGCTGCACCCAATGTCTTTCCCAGCGCTCAAAAAGTCCCATAGAATCACCACAAACTTCAAGATCCAGCTTGCAATCCCCGGTCGATCAAGAATATAATGACAGAAATCGACTAAACGCGCACTGGACTTGCACAGCTTGCAGTTATCAAAATTTCCCCAAGTCGGCAAAATGCGTAGTGTGCGATCGTCCCAAACAGGAATCTAGCATAGAAAGGGTTGAATTTGGAGAGCAGATCATCCGTGAACAAGATACAAGGACCCATAGAAGGACGGGGGGAGGCGGGGGGAGTCAAAGAAGATCGCCCCCTATAGGTAGGAGTGAAAGTAAACTTGATTTTCAAAGGATAGAATTAGCCGCGGCTGGAGCTATGAGCAGCAACGAACATGAGCAAGAAGTGGATTTCAAGAAACTGAAGCAAATCAAGAACAGGATGAAGCAGAGAGACTGGCTGTTTCTGAACGCATGTGTGGGTGAGTATGTGGTAACACTTATGTATGCAAAGGCTTTACAAAATGTTACTGTGGCACTCGTATAACCTTATTAAATATAAATTCAATGTTAATCCAATCGGATTTTGATAATAATAGTATTTATTTTCCTTTTTTATAATATGAACGCCGGCATTGGTACAGTAAAAATTAAGAGCAGAGCGTAAATGAATGCACTGTAGCACGATTCAACCATCTTCTCAGATTAGCAGATCGCCATGACTACAGATCAACATACAATCATTTATCGCCTTATCCCACACCGCTACTTTGAGTCTTAGCCCTTCAGGAAGGGCCCACGTGTGTCACATCTAAAGAGGAAAATGTTTTATTATGCTTGCAAATTCAGAGCATATTCAAAAGCAACGATTTTCTTTTTTTTTGGCTTCACCTGGTTTAGCACCACAAACCTGATCTCCACATCACTGAGTGGTCCTTTTTTCCCATCTCATTTGTGCCCCCGGTACGCTTCTCCCTATATCTCTAAGTGCTCCTTTGATTCAGTCTGAAAGGCCTGAGAGTGTCCAGCCTGTGTGAGTGAATGGTGCTTCAACTCAGAACTGGCTCTAGCTCAGATAACCTCACAAACACAAGTCCTCCTTATGTGAACCAGCTCTGACCCCAAATCACTAAAATAAGCCAGAATAGAAAGTTAGAATGCAAGAACTCAATACCAATACTAATATACTAATACCAAAATTATACTATTGTGATGCTAGGGCTGTACAAATAAAAGAGGCAATTTTATGACACACATTTGAAATCTTAGGGGAATACTGGCTGGGAACCAGATATATTCTATCTTGGTTTATAATAACTGAAATTAATAATCTCCTCAAAAAATACAGTGAAATTTGGAGGGCCGCAGTCAAGCAAAGAAATTGTTAGTCGACTAGTGTAGGGTTACTTTTCAGACCGGGTCCCCCAAAATAATGATGAGAAAGACCCGAGACCCAAAGTATGTACACATCTCTTGGCCAATGCCGATATTTTAATCACCAATTTGGCTATAGAGGCATTCTTTATTTGACCTTTTGTAATGTACTTTAAATATACACTAGCCCGGATCAATGTGCCAAAATTCATGCAATTTCATTTATGTTCCTCAGGATTATTAGCTCAATAAAAGTGCATCAAAATATTAATTAGTTAATTATTTCATTGTCATTAATTGTAGAAGTACCAAACTCAATCCAGTTATGCGCCTTCATGAGCTGTACCTGTGTGCAAAAGTGTAAGACGATCCAGCAAGGACCTTTTTGAGTTATTGCATTCACAATTTTGGGCAGTAATTAATTAACTAGGCCTGTGCTGTCGTCCCCGACAGCAAGGTGTATATCGGCGAAAACGGCCCCATACATCTGACCATACGTCTGTTTCCAACGGGCACCTTAATCTCTTTTTTTGATTTGTCTGGATGTTTGTGAAAAATGTTTTTGCCAAATTTAGAAAATTCCCTAAAGCTGCATTCTTCTTTCAGTCTATAGGGGGCGCTAAAGAGGTAACTGCCATCATATCAGTCAGATGTGTTCAGGGCCGGGGGGCATTAGGTATGTCTGATTAAGGTGCCCGTTGGTGAGTGTATGCGGCCGTTTTCGCCGATATACAGGACTAGTTATTTGGAGAGGCCTTTGGCTCAGTATGGCAGCTATAGCGACAGTAGAAGCTGGGTGTGGAGAGTGAATGAATAATGCAATGCAATCTAACTGATACATTACTATCATTTACCATTTACCATCAACAAGCTTTTCTTTTTGAAACTGGTGTGTCATTATTAATCTAAATAATGGGAAGGGTAGTACACAGAAGTAGTAACTATGTACTTTTACTCAAGTCATTTTTGTACTGAGTAGCTTTTAAAGATATGTTTACTTAAAGTGAATGTATTCTCTGACTTCAGAAGGTTGCGGGTTTGAAACTGGGTGGTATTATTAGTAGTACTATTAGTATTCTAAATCAGTCAACAAACAAAATTGGAGGTGAGCACTTTTCTTGAGTAAATTTTGGGCTATTTTCTCCAGACCAGTGATTCCCAAATTATGGTCTGGGGCCGCAAAGGTCCTACCGGGGGGCCTCCAAAGCCTCCGTATTAAGTCTTTAAAAAGAAATTTAGCTTGAAATTAATAAAAATTATGTTGACAATTTGATCATATTCAATCAGATATCACTTTAAGCTGTTGTTTGCAATGTTTTCAATAGAAATTTGGATGAAATAGTTGCCTTTGGGAATGCCTGATCTAGACTTTTACTTAAGTAATAAAGCTCAGTACTTGTACACCACCTGGCAGCACAACAATAGTGCCATTAGACCACTTGTTACATTCCAGTGACATTTTACAGAGGGCACATTGTTCACGCTGTTGCCATGTTTCTGTTTGCTATTTTGTGTTGAATAGAAGCTCACTGTCATTGTCAGTGCTGCAATTGTTGGTTTCCATAGAGGTCTGTCTTTCGTTCATCCTTTTCTCTCCGGTGTTCTTTAAGTAACACTTCTGAACAGGCAGCACCAACTTGTGTAAGATTTTGCACAAACAATTTTTGACATTTTATTTGAATCTTGACTTGTACGGAAGATGCCATCAACTTTTTTGCCAACCCCCCTCTCTTCCATTTTTTTTGAGGACCAATTTCAGTTTTCCGCCAGGCAACAGCTACCTTACGCAAGACATCAATGTTGTTCTCTTCAGAGGGTGGACACTCGAGATGACATATGTGGTATATTTATTGCAAAATTCAATCCGCAAATGCAATATCAGAATAAATGACACAAATCTATTTATATTGCTTTAGCCTGACATAGATTTCACTGGTCAAGTAATTTACCATTCTTAATTTGAGACTAATTTAGATTTGATTATGTAGAGTTGTTTCAATGCAATTCTGACTGGTTAAAAAACAACCTTCATTTTAAGTTAAATGACCTACTTTTGGAAAGTTAAAAATGAAATTGAAAACAAAAATGTTTTCTACTGGCAAATAATTTTCTCTATCACGGTCTCACACAAAATGAAGTACGTACACAAGCCAGGAAGAATAGCATAGCAGAGATCTGGAGTTGGCTTTTATTCTTTAAAATAAAAAAAAAATAAAAGAGTTGTGATTAAGATGTGAATTCTGAAATAAAACAACAGCTCCTTTAAATTATTCCTGATAGATTATATAATAGATCTATTTCTGGATAAATAAAGGATGCATCGACCAATCAGAGTGCTCCTGTACTGTGGGCAACAGTTCCTTCCCTCGCTCTCAAACAAAAACCGTTATAACACAGCCCACAGGTGACCCTCAACGTCCGATGACTTCTGTTATGCTGCACTCACAACTAAATAATTATCTTTGCTAAAATATTATCATTGAATGAGAATGTGTTGTAAAGTAAATATTGGCCTATTTAAGTCAAATTTTAGTCATGATTTTCTTTAATTTGGTCAAGTGTTTAGCTGGAATCTGTTTTAACTAGTAAATAAAGCATTTATTTTAGCGTAATTGAGCGTGCATCAAAAACGTCTATAATGCAATATTCAACATGGTTATCAAATATAATCTGTTTTTCTCCTGTCTTGCAGCCATAAAATGCGGTCTCAAAGCACCAGACTTCTCCATAAGACTGTACAAGACCATGTCAGAGCCACAAAGGTTGGGCAGAAGACCCCTACCCACATTGGTTGAAGAAAAGAGAGTAAAGTTGCCTAAAATTTTGCCAGAGAGGAACTTGAGCAAAGAGGCAGAGAAGTTTAAGACATTCTACAGACCACAGGACAGTCTGGAGGCGGAGAAGATGTTTGTGAAGACTGGGAAGTATCCATCTGAGCCATACAAGAACCCCAAACCTCACAACTTCAGACCAGTGAGTAAAAAAAGTATACAAAATCTGAGTGAAATCTTGCAGGAACATAGGCAAACCAGGCAATACAATAGGGCAACAAGCAGAAATAATAATTGATAATCTATTGCATTTTTGATTATTCATAAATTACAAGACCAATTGTTGTTGCAGATTGCATATATATTTTTGGTTAGCCCCATCAATGTTTCCATTTTACCCACTATTTTTCACATTGTTTTTGGTCAAATCCTCCGCATTATTTCAGGATATTCCATAACACACATTAACATACAAAATTTGCATATGGGAAACTATAATTTTTTTTATTAGTGGCTGTAAAGCTCCACAAGACTTTGATAAAAGGCAAAAACTATCCAGCCCACAGTTGGGTTAGTAAGAAATATGCCAGTTTGTGTGTTTTCCCCAGTCAGTGACTCAGTGATCAGAGACGTTTCTTATAAAACTGGACAATTAAGTTAATAGTTGTAGTTTACTTTGGTTGTTTTGAAAAGAACAGAAGTAGATTAACAGATTTCTGCAAAAAAAGGTTAAAAAGGTTTAAAGAATTTATAAATATTCTTTGTGGCGAGGCCGACCAAATGCGGTCGCAAGAAGGAGACAGACTCTGTAATGTCTATTGGCAAAGTTTATTTGTCAGCTCGCCGTCCACAGTCTGGGAAACAATCCTCCATATAATATATATATTCCAGAAACTCCATTAACACAGCTTAACAGAATTTATTTAACATACTTTACATGAGCCCGCTGGCACACAGCTACACAGCGTCTCCCCCTTCTCACACTTCACCAACACACCGAATGTATGTTCTCAACTGGTTATATACCCTCCCAATTAGAGAGGATCAGTACTTCTCTATGTAAAGGTAAGTACAATGCCCTGTAAAGTATAGCGTCCTAGTACTCCCAATACCTAAGTCAGACCTCCACTTGTCCCATTATCTGTGTTCAACTAAACCAATAAATACCCACAACCATAAGTTGTAAAAAAAAATACAAAATACAATAAAAATACTACCAACGCAAAATAACCAATTCCCCCCCACATGGTCTAGTCCATGACCTCGCCAAGGTTTTAAAAGGGCTTCTCCCAGCCACCCCTCCTCTTGGTCTGAACCATGTGGTGGTGCAGGTGAGTATGATTGTGGTTGATTACAAACTAATGTCTAACATTCAATAAAGAAAAACAAACAAATAATTGACAAAGTGCTAAAAGACATAACGGGACAGAGTGCCTATTCCCACCAATTCTTAATTACAAATAATTCATATTATCATTAGATGTTCTGCATCTACTACTATTATTTTTTGTCCTTTCCAATAGTTTTAGCGGTGCATTTTATAGACTGAACAGAAGGTGGCGCCACCTGCCTTGACTAAAATGTCTTGTTTGTGCAGTTGGATGAAGATGTTCCAGAGTTCATCACTACTTATGAAAAGGATCCAGGAAACCACATTATTAAACTACTGACACTGGACACTAGTAAGTAGACAGGCAATACAATTATAATAATAATGTTAATACGCATGTTGTAATCAAAGTAAAAAATGTTCATCAAACTGAAGTTAAGTCACCAAGTCCTATCAAATTTTATAATAGGGCTGCACAATATTAGAAAACATACAATATGCAATAACCATGATGAAGATTGCAATAATAATATGACTGGAACTATTTTACATTTGATAAGGTAAAGGCTTTTGGGCTAAACAAACATTTACCGAATGTCAATTTTGTTGATTGTGTCAATTGGGAACAATGGGAACAAACGGGCACATAATCCCTTACCTCCAAATTTGGGACCTAGATCTTTTTACCTGGATCCCCCTATTCCCCACCTTGACTGGATCCCTCACCTCTTGTGGCATGTTTTGTAAACCTATTTTTAACAAGAATGTGTTTAAAGTTACATATATTTGTACAAACTGTAATATCAATAATAATAATACTTTTTATAGGGATATATAAGGGAAGTTACCTAAACTGATGCAACAGTAAATTCTATATGATCTGGCGTTACTTTTTTAGTTGGTTCATATAAATGAGGACTCCCTTACCGCTGCTAATTAGGGAACACGTCATCCCTAAACCCTCTTTATGTTCCTTTACCTCTGATATGACAAATTAAGCACTGGTTATATGCAATCTCTGTGGTGGCTCATGTTACACTATAAACAGATTTGCTAAAATTGTGGAGCCTCAATTGGTAGATACAGATCCTTGACACAAATGGACTGTATTACAGATATAGTATTGCATTCTTAAGTATTGTCCAAATATAGTTTGCCAATACAAGGTTCTCTTTAGCAATGTTATTTTTATTTTCTAGTTCTAAACACACCACCTGAGTCAGCTGTCAAAGACCACAAGCCAAAGATGGACACCTTCAGACCTCCAGAACCACAGTGGGATGAGACACTCTTACTTCCAGTTGGTCCTTGGCCTCCAAAGTCTGCTTCATACACAGTCAGTATCTCCTCATACGCACTGTGTAGAATATTTTAGACAATAATAATGCACATATTGGGTGTTTTTTTTTGTGTGTTTTCAGAGACACAAGCGGAAAAGAGGAGCATACAGTGCATTTTTGGAGCGGGTGGAGGAGAAACTCACCAGATCTTGGCAAAACAGATTTAGACAGAGTAGTGTATAAAGTATCCATAAAAAAATATTTTACTATTTTGGTCAATTGAGACAAAACAAAAGTATTAAAAGCATTGTTTTTCAGGCAGTTCCTTTCACACACAAAAAACTGTAAACCAAACAAAATCTCTCAACTATTCTGATCGTACACAAAAACAAAAAATTGAAAAAATATATATACATATTTTTTTACACATTCAGGACTGTGATATGAGGTAAAAAAATGTCCATCTGTTAAAAAAATAAAATGTTTTTTTTCTTATTGATGTCATTTATTTTTTCCCCCCGTTGGTACTCATAACTAATATAACAGAATTTCTAGTCCAAAACAGACCTTTCTATTACCATTTTAGCCAATATCTATTCTGATTTTTTTCACAACAGGTTAACATCAGCCATCTTTGTAAGCGTATACCGATATTAGTCAACCTTGTGCATCACTGGTTTCTCTGTGTTAAACAAAGATTTTAAATTGCAGCTTTAATCTGTCTTTTTCACATATATAACAGACATCTTAATTATAATTGCATAATGTGGTCATCTTTATTGGTCTTTTCTCACATTGACAATGATTTGGGTCAGTTGCATACTTGGGCGTGAACCTAATCCAGTCGTCTAGTGTGAGATCACGTGACTGCATTCTGACTCCCAACGGCTCGCGGACAGCTGCTCATACCATATTCCAACTATTACAAACATGTGGAGTCTGCACATGTCGCAAATATTTGCATCGGGTTCATACGTGACTAAATATACCTCAAATGTAAACGGATCTGCCACTTGTTGACATCATCATCTGGCCGCTCGAAGTACTATAGTGATGTCTTGGCTGCAAAAACTGTTGTTGTGTGTTCTGATAAAGTCACAATTAATGATAGACCGAAATACTGCAGTCAACTCATTGTCTGCTTTTAAATCTCAATTGAAAACGTAATGGCATTTTTAAATTAGCTGGCTAGTTTTGCTGTTTGTATTCTTTTTCTTGTCTGATTTTATGTTGATTTTATTTTGTACTTTTGTGCTGTGCAAATGTAAAGCCTTTGTAACTTTGTTTATAAAGGGCTATATAAATACAATTAATAAAGCTGCAATACCTGATTTTATTACCTCCATATATTTAAGAAATAATTACTCAGTCAATAGTACAGTTTAATAGAAAAAGAAAATAGACTTTGAGGTCCTCTGTGGGATGTATTAGAAGGGTTTTGTTTTAAAGCAAGGGAAGGAATTGTTTAACCAATCACATGCTTCCATGGGACAGGAGCCCTCTGATTGGTCAATAGATCCATTATCTATTCAGAACTAGAATCTATCAGGAACAATGTGAGGGAGCTGGTTTTAATTTCATAATTCGCAGTTTATTCATTTTATTTTTTTCACAAAATCATGTAGTGCAGCTTTAAGTTAAAAAATCTATTCAAAAAGCTCATCCTATAGGATAGCCTTTAATACTTGTAACTCTGCCAATATTTTAATCATTCAATATCAGGTGTGATACTACATTCAATTTAACTATATATTTTGTTATTTTGTCCAGCGAATAATAATCTGATACATCAACACGACCAATCACAATCTGTCACGTATTAGCAAAGAGCAGGGGCCCAGACACTTTTTGGTATCCACACCATACCATGTGTGGGGCTATTTCCATCAATGTTCTGTTTAATAAATGGCTGAGTATATGCCTAGACTCATAAACAAGGCTTATAGGTGTGTTTTGTGGCGTGTACGCTTGATGTGGTCTCTTTAATGTTGGATATCACTGCGGGAGGCAGGCAGAAATACTAGTTTCCCCAATGTCTTCAAAGACCAAAGCTAGGTTTAATAAAACAGGACAGGAGAAATAATGCTTAACAACCAAAAAATGTGTTGTGTTTAAAGACCTACTGCTGTCAGGATGGAAGAAGTTCAAAAAAAGCTTGCAAATGGGTCAGTTTAATAGCAGGTTACATGGGAATGTCTATAGTTAGCGCCATGTGAGACTAATTGTGTAATAAAATAGACTTTCTGGCCACTTCATTAGGTAGACCTGTTAACCTGCTTGTGAGATCAAATAGCTAATCAGGCTAACAGCATGCTAATGAAGTTTTTGCACATATTTTGAAGACAAACCAAACCAAGCATAAGAATAAAGACGGAAAATTATGAACTTTGGACATGATGTAGTTGTTGGTGCCAGGTGGATTGATTGATGATCTGATCTATTGAAATATATTATCTGGGTTTATTAGAATTGTGTGGAAAAATTACAATGAGATGAGACATGTTAGCTAATCAGATGGAAAGCGTTTATTCAATTAAAAGTATTATCTTGTATCAAGTTCAAATCCAAACCTCATCATCAACAAGACCATGCTCCATATTGTTTATAGTTAAGTTTTAACCCATATGGAAAAGGTGTTGTGTTCTACGGGTCTGAAATGCCAAGATTTTACATGTCAGTGTTGTGTTCAAGTAAATAGCACAATAATCATGCATCAATCTCATCTCGTATGGATGGGGTTTTGGGTGTGCAATCAAGTTTCATCCATGGCGTAAGATTGAGACCAGGCCCCAGTGCGAGTCTTTATAATTCAGGTTTAGTCTTCATTTTGACCCTGGCTTAGACCTTATTTAGTCCAGGTTTAGACCTGTTTTAGTCCATGGTTTAGAACTTCCTGGTCATGAACTGATTTAGTCCTGTTTCAGTCTTTATTTACACTGTTTTTTTCCTCCATTTGTTTCTCTCTATTCTTGATCTACTTAGTCCTGGTTTGAACCTATTTTGGACCAGATTTAGACCTGAGGTATGTGTGATTTAGTCCTGGTTTAGATCTCATTTAGCCCTTGTTTTTGACCTGGATTGTGATCAGGGGCCTCTGCACTAATTTTTGTAGTTCTCATCTTGTTTTATTTTGGTCATGCCTTAGACTTGGTTTAGACCTGTCTTTAGTCCTGGTTTAAGCCTGGTTTCCCTGGACTCTCCTACACTGCTTGATCTTATTCCCCTGTACCTAACATGTTTAATGCCGGTATATACACTAATTTGAAGCAGCATCATGCTCATTTTTCTCTTTATACAACCCTGACTCACTTTAGAGTCACCCTTGCCTTTTCACTTAAGCAATTTTGCCTTCCACCGTGGGCTATTCCTGGGAAATAAACTTTGTGGATTATGTAAGAAGGCAGTTAGTGTTGTTATCTGTCACGCATGGGGAACTCTAATGGGTGGACGATGGGGAGGCTTTCTTCCTGTCCACTGGCCAATGAGTTTGAAGAAAAACAGAGGGGCGGAGCTTGTGGGACAGAGGCTGGACTGCTCTCAAACACTCTCTCACACACATACACACACAGTGAGATAAAGGAGAGTAAATGCTGACTAACCCTGCTTCATCTACAGTAAGTATGATGCAACCTTCTACTTTATCTTCTACTACTATTTAGTCTATGCACAGCAGAGTGTTTCTTTTAGTGATCGAGGTGTCAAGAACTTGCTATATCCACGCCATAACAACCCTGATAGCCTATAGATAGTCACAAAGAGTTAGGGAAAATTGACTTTTTGGGTGAAATCTGTGGGAAATGTTCACGTCAAAGTGATATTACAGCATTTGATGAAGGTAGGGTTTTTAGAGAACTATATGTTGCATTTTGGAACATTCTGTAATTTCATAAACAGAAGTGTGTTTAAGAAAAACACTGAGTCAGTAACAAAATTCCGTTAGAATTGAAATTTTAACCTAATCCCATGCAAGGCCCAAAGCACAATAAAGTATATAACACAACATATAACAACCTCGTTAAAGATTTTAAGAGTTTCTAGTGTAGCCTATGCAGCACTATTTGAAAGCCATTAAATGGGCTTGGCAAGGCTGAAGAAAACAGCTTTTTCAGTTGTTGACTAGGCTATATGTTATATTATAGCTTACTTTTCTGTTACACATTAAATAACAATACCCTATTAATCTACATGGCTACATTAGTTTAACATTACAGTGGTTTATATAGGCTACAGACTATACTTTTTAAATATAGCCCCTTTCTACTTTGGAAAAATGCAAATATTTAAAATAAAATGGTGTATATTGGGATAAACATGACATGCTACAAAGTTATCTGCACTAAAGGAATGGTCATTTATATTTGTTGTATCTTGGAATACAGGCCACCTATATTGAGATAAAATGTCAAATATTAGCTGTGGAAAGAATAGTGTTAGATCCATGTGAGTATAATATGGACATTTCTTAACATGCTACGAGTGCTAACGGTACAAAATAAATGGGAATAGTAAATGAATATAGCCCCATTTTCGCTCATTAAAAAAAAAGTAAATGTAGAAAAAAAATTAAATTAAAAATGGTGGTGTGACAGACAGCTCGAGCAACTGAGCAACAGGTGATCTCCATTCCCGGGTAGACACGTGATTGACAGCTTGTTTGACCAATCAGTTGTTAGTTAGCTTGCCCCACGCACCAATAGGAGCCGTGTATTGTTTGTGTGTGGGCGTGGACGCTGGCTTGGCTCACAGTGCAGCAGCGGCAGTCCCCACAGCCACACGGGACTAAACCACCAGACAGCGAGGACTACGGGACGTATAATTGGCCACAGAATCGATAAATAACGTGGAATTAACAACTACGTCTTTCTGAAGCGTTTAGGCGAAAGGCTAGCTTGTATTTTAAGAGGAGAAGCCGTCATATGTGCTGTGTTGATGCCTCAAACCGGTAGGTAACCTGCTGCTGCTGTTGGAAATGTGCTGTAGCCTTTAGTTAGCTGCATGGGGAAGCGATTCACCTGCAATGGGCTTGGCTTGGGAATCACAAGGCAATGTTTAACTGCTCCTTTTCAAACTGCAATGGATACATAGCTTGATAAGGGATTTGTTATGTTCTGTTTTTATGATTGTATGGATTTTAAGCAGATTGATGACCCAAAAAGACTGGCCATGTTGTTATTGTATTAGCCTAATGAATTGCAAATCATCTGAATATGGCTTTTTAAAATGCAACTAGTAACATACATGTTATGACACGATATTCCAAGGTCCTAATAAGGTATGCATATTCAATTAGATGGTGTGGAAATCAATCATATCAATTTGCCTCAATCTATATATATATATTTTTTTTTATTGAATGTATTAGTAATGAAATGCTCACAAATATGAAATCCTACTCTAAATATATTTGAATACTTATTATTTAGCCGTGTTTTTGTGAATGACATTCTACCCTGAGTTACATTGACTACTTTTTTTCCTACTGTTTAGTCTATGCACAGATGTTTCTTTCAGTGTTTGTGTGGCTAGGGATCGGGTCATGACTACAACAACCCCTGATCACTAGTCACAAAAAGTTATATTAGGATATTTGACTTTTTAATGAAAATGTCCATATCTTTGTGGAAATTTACCCAAATGTGAATGCTGCAGACAATTCTACCAGGACTTAGATTGAAAGAGACCCTCCTAGTATCCTGTATATTTTGGCAAGTGCACACTGGAAAATGCTATAGTCAGCCTAATAAAGGTTATAGCTAGCTCTACTTGACATGCAAGCCGGATAAACCCGCAGAGAGTTATTACCTGGCACCAGGGGCCCCTCACTTTTTTATTTTTTATACAGGGGCCTCCCAGCTCATTGTTTTTCCTGTGTAGCTTGTAACTTAATAGCTTCCGTTACCCTTACTACCTGAACAACAACAAATGCCAGGAAAACAAAGAGGATAATGTAGCGCATAACAGATTGCATATCATGTTTTAGATTTGGGTGGCACTTTACGCAGTTTAGTGTTACAGCAGAAACCAGTACATTTTGATAAGGGTTGGCAAGGTAACATTTTGTGCCTGAATGAAAGAATACATAGAGTTTTGTACTTGCTGGAAGTGACGTGTAAAAGTAGTTCCTCAATCTATACAGATTTTCTCACCATTGACAAAAATAGCAACACACAAGGAACATTTATGACTAAACCTTATTTCTGCATTTGTGTTTAAAAAATATCAATGTGCCAACTTTGTGTGTGAAATTGTAAAACACTAATATCGTGGCAGTAATATCACGGCTAGTATACATTTACAAAGCTTTTAACTTTCACTTTCAACATTCAGTATTTAATCTGATCTAAACCAGATCTAATCTAGGACTAAATTTAGGTTTGTGATAATAAACAATATAGGAGAAAAACACAGACTAAACCAGAACGTTTATTTCCTTAGTAGCCCTACATTTTATGAAGATGACCGTTGGTCACATAAAAGACATTTATATGAATATTGCATGTATTTTTGTACTAAATGACCAAAAATAGCTTTAAAGATTATCTATAAAAATACCTAAAGTTTACATTATATATAGTATATAAAAGCTCTCTTTCTGATTAGCTGACGTCAATGTCAAAATTAAACATTATGTAGACATGAATAAGGACTTAATGGGTGTCAATAAATGAACAAACCGGATCTACCAGGGCACCCAGGTCACGTTCCTGTCGTCACACATTGTTTATTTAGCAGAGCTGCGTCATTATTTGGACTTCCAATAGCACTGTCTGCACATTGTCACTTTCTCTCCTCTGCACTCCACCTATAAGCTAAACAATTTCACTAAGTCTCTTTATGCTTTTCAGGTCTTTTCAAGCATCTTTGAGGATTACTGTCTGGGATTATTTCGCCTGAAGTCGGTCCTTCCTCATGCGGCAGGATGGGGAACGGATTATCGGAACAACCTAACTTTCTCTCCAACGTGCCGTTTTTCCAGTCTTTCCACATCGCCATACTTGGACTAGACTCTGCTGGGAAGACCACGGTTCTCTACAGACTGCAATTCAATGAGTTTGTGAATACAGTCCCCACGAAAGGCTTCAATGCCGAGAAAGTCAAAGTTTCTCTAGGCGGACATAGAACTGTTACGTACCATTTTTGGGATGTGGGCGGTCAAGAGAAGCTTCGGCCACTTTGGAAATCGTACACCCGCTGCACGGACGGCATTATCTTCGTTGTAGATTCCGTGGACACCGAGCGCATGGAGGAGGCCAAGACGGAACTCCATAAAATTGCCAAAACCTCAGAAAACCAAGGAGTGCCCCTACTAGTGGTGGCCAACAAGCAGGACTTGAGGCATGCTGTAGGGTTGGAGGAGATTGAGAAGCTGCTAGCGCTAAAGGAGCTAGGGCCAGCGACGCCATGGCACCTCCAGCCGGCCTGCGCCATCATAGGGGACGGACTGCGGGAGGGGCTAGAGAGACTGCACGATATGATTCAGAAGAGGAGGAAGGCGTTACGGCAGCAGAAGAAGAAAAGATAAGGAGCTAGGATGAAGATAAAGTGTTGTTTTATGTGAAGGAAGCATTAGTAGTAAAAAAGGAGTGGACTGGGTGAGAGGTGGTGGAATTGTGAATGTGGGTTAGTCCCAGAAAGCCTGGCTCTTATCAATAGGTTATAAAGTATTGTGAGATGGCCAAAGAATTACATTGTCTCATATGAACAACATTTGGCAGCATAATCTCTGGGTAGACCTAAGGACGATAACTGCAAATGATCTAATATACAATCATAAAATGGCATGTAAATCTGTGGCAAAATTCATCTGGTTCTTTTGAGTTGGACTTTCAAATAAGCATCTAGATTAAACTATCTAAGAAAGCAATTGCAACCACTTAGAAAATGGGCATGCTCGTAGTATACAGTATAAACGGTCTTTGGATCAATGCAGTAAGACCGTATTACAGAAAGCCCATATCAATTGGTGAATGGGTCAATTGGTCTGGCTGGCCAGGCTAGTATATCTTAATTATTTTATACCAATTAAGTAAAGCCTACTTTTATTTGTTTGTTTTCGGGGTATACACCAATTTATCTAAAGTACCATTTTATTTTTGTATTAATTAGAATTAGTCTACATTAGGACTAAGCCCATAAATAAACTAACACAGGACTAAATCATTACATGGGCAGGACAAAACTGCCCACTGCCACAACTAAAATTCAATTAATCCGGTGTACACAAACTGGACCGTGTTTTTTTAAGAACAACCGTTTTATTGGATTGACAAATGTGCAGCCAACTTCCTACTGTATGACTCATCGTCCTGGGACAACTTGCTCAATCCGATAGTTGCAAAAGAGCAACACCTTTCCATGTGACGCAGCTTTCCCCGTCCACTCCTCTTTTTTTTTCTCCCTTTTTTTTCTGTCAATGAAGTCACACTGTCGTCCTAAACGGATTCAAGCGTCTACGTTGAACCTGCTGAGTTTTATCAGTGCACAAAACAAGCTTTAGGATTCTTGGGGTCTGGGGGGGTTTGGAAGTGGCGTATAGCAGATACAGAATGGAATGTGAAAGTTATAGATATGTGTAGATATGGAGTTATATATATATATGGCAACAAAACGCACTGGAGGCTGCAGAGAAAGTGTTTGAGAATGCTGTCGGAGATGTTACCAAAAAGAATTCACAAAAAGGTATTGATAAGTATTGGATGGCAGATAGGGATGCACCGATATGTCGCTCAAAACATCAGTATCGCACAATTTCTTACCATCGAGTCGAAATGGCAATTTTATTGGTTGCAATTAGCAAATCTCAATGGCTGCAATTTTTTGAGGCAATTTAATATCCTCTGTACAAAAGAAAATCCCTGTAAAACTTACCATGTAGGTTTAATCTCTACAAACATGTTCTGAAAGTTATTCTTGTGGAAGTTTAACAGTTAATATTGTAGTCTTCTTTCAAGTGTTAATCAAAATCCCAAAATCTTTAATCAAAAATAATAAAAATTCCTATTTGTTCAAAATCGTGCAGCCCTAGCATCGGTCTATAAAGATCAGCCTATATTTTACATCAGAAACAGAGAAAATTGTAATTAATGAACACATTTAAAAGCAGTTTTTTATGATTGTTCGATTATATAAGAAAACAGCCTACCAAAACAAAATATCAGTATTCAAATCAATATTGGCCAAACTGGTATTTTCATATCAGTGCATCCCTAAGGCAGAGTGACAGTGTAATGTGCTCCACAAATCTCCCCTTTTTAAGTATTATCCCCATGTTTTGTTTTGTTTTTTACACTGGACTGTTTCTGTGAAGTATTACCGTGTATTCTGGCTTTGCTGTTAGCTTCTATTAGCCCGCTTATGCTATATTAGGTTTTTTTTGTTTGTTTTGTTTTGTTTTTTTTAACAAGCACTTTAGTTGATGAATTCACAGTTTACAGTTGTTTATATATGGGGTGTAGTAGGTTGGATGATTTTTACATAATGAAATCAGTAAAACAGAAATTGATGATGATGATGATTGACAAATGATGTTTTATCTTGTTTTGAATAAAATAGAACAAAAAGCATGGGAGTCGGTGTTATTATCCACACTACAGTACAATGCAATGGGGTCAAGTGGAATTGAGGGGGCCCTGGTGCCATAAGAAATCACAACATTCCAAATTTATAAATATGATTATGGCCACTATTTTATAGGCAACATTTTATTTTATTTAAATTTTGTAAATGGGGGCCCCCCTCAAGCTCAAGGGCCCCGGAATAGCTCTCGTGGTTGTTCAGTCTCATGTTACGCCCTTGCAGCAAAAGTTATTCTCAAACTTTTTAAGTATTGCCTCTCAAAATATTTCTTCTAAATGCCATTTTATTGGCTCAAATGAGGCAAAACCAGGACTAAACCAGGTAAACCAAAACTAGGATTAAACTAGATGAAAACCTGAATTCAACTAGGACATAACCAGGTCTAAACCAAGTCTGAATCAGAACTTCATTAGGTCTAAAACAGATCCAGTTACCAAAGAGTGGAACTGCAAAGGACACACTAAAATGCTCCTACGTACTACCAGTGTTACCTGCACCACGTTTTGAGAACCACTATCTAATTACAATGTGTCTCTGTGCTGACCAAACAGTTCTCGACAGCACAGAACTAATTGTACTGTTCTGTCTTGGTGTGATGGGAGAAGGAAAACCAAGCCTGTAATTAGCACTTTAAAGGGTGCGTTTAACCGTACACTCAAAAGTTAAGTGGTCTTTTGACTCCCCTTTAGAGACCGCTGTGTCCTGTAGCTTCTATGGGAGCCCGGGAAGGACAGGGATTCCAGGAAATAGTCACTTTATAGTTTCTTGTGCCTCGTGTTGACTTTCTGTTGAAATCAGGAACATTTTGGGTGGTGTTTGCAATAGTTCACACATGTCAGGACTTGTCTGGGCTCGACACATAATCATTAAGTCGGCTTGTACTGTATTTAAAATATTCAGGAAAACAGTCAGAAATAGTTCTGTAATTTAGGGGTGGGCGATATGGTAAAAAATATAATATCACGATTTTATTCAGATTAATATCACTATTTCGATTTGATCACAATTTTAGTTGACTTTGTATTTTCTGTCTTACACTGTAAACTACTGCTGTCAGTCTCTTCAGAAAACCATTTTAACTACAAAATTCAGTGTACATCCAATCCATCCAGTGTAAATCATAATTTTCTTTTGAATTAATGTGAACACTGGCATTGTCACAGTAAAAATGACAGTGAAGAGCAGAGCATAAATGAATGCACTGTATCATGATTCAACCATCTTCAGAGATTAAGCCGATTCTCATAACTTCATATCACGATTCCGTTTTTATCGCCACATCGCCCACCCCTGTCTGTATTGGGAAAACACGGGCAATATGTGATTGAGTATCAGCAACAGAGGTGGGGAGTACTGTTACTTCAAAGTATTGTTACTCAAGAAAAAGTCAAATGTACTCATCCAAATCATTACTCAAGTAAACAAGTACTGGATGAAAAAACAATGCTGAGTTTGGTCATGTGAATCGACACTGTGAAACTTCTCAACGCTGTGAAACATAGGTATGTAACCCATATACTAAATGACCAGGGCTTGACATTAAACACCTGGGCCAGATATATAGTAAACCCACACCCGGAGCCGGCGCTACAATTTGGCAAAAGTAGCCAACTGCTTAGGGCTCCAAGCTTCCCTCCCCATAAATGAATCCTAAAATAAATATATCTGATAATTATTACATTTAATATGGTAAACTAGCTTTGTGTGGTTAGGACATCTGGTTGCTGTCTCAGTGCCTGTGACACAGACATATTTTTGACCAATAGGAAAATTACTTTTTAACTTTTTAGCTCACTGGCCACTGTGGCTACTTTCCCCCAAAAGTGACTTGCCATTTAAAATGTTCTTTAGCCACAGTTTAGTTATTAAAGAGCTTTTATAATTGAATCACTTTTATTTCTCAAATATACAGAAGTAAAAAATCTAAATGTATTTTTGTTAATTCTGTTTTTCATGATTAGTTTATAATCTGGATGCCTTTAGAGTTAGTGGTAAATGAGCTCCAACAAAAAACTAATTGAAATGAATGCATAAACTGTAACTAGACAAAGTGGCTAGTCAGAAGGCA
This sequence comes from Philypnodon macrostomus, assembly GCA_036025475.1. Taxonomy (NCBI): domain Eukaryota; kingdom Metazoa; phylum Chordata; class Actinopteri; order Gobiiformes; family Eleotridae; genus Philypnodon; species Philypnodon macrostomus. Next base: position 1,683 of record JAVQKC010145221.1, on the reverse strand, counting down.
GGTTAGCTGTAAATGACTAACAGACCAGGAGCTGTAACTCGTTTAATCTTCTTAACGACATGTATTTGAATTATCCTCGTACATTTACTTCATTAGAAACTTTGTAAAAGTTCTTCATAATTTTGAGGTCCACTCTGAAAACCTCCATTAGTTACATTTACTTGAGTAACTTTTTGAATAAGAGTAATTTTACTGCACCAAACTGTTACTCAGTACTCGAGTAGTTTTCACCCAGTACTTGAGTAATTATTTTGATTTGTACTCTTACTTGAGTAACATTTTGAAATAGAATAGAATAGTTCTCTTGAATACTCTACCTACCTCTGTCTGTTTGCTTCCCAGCTAATAGGCTCTTGTCAGTATTAGAAATGGGTTAAACCTAGATTCTTGTTGAGCCAAATAATTCAGTTTTTAATACCAAACATATTCATTTGCCTTCAGCGTTGGTAAGTGTTTTTACTCTGCAGCCTACAGTAAAAGTGATGTAATGACTATCATCCTGAGCTGAGGAGCCCAGATGATCCGACACATGATTAGCCCATGTCCCGAGGGTGTCAGGTGTAGTCAATCCAGTCTTAGGTTATACATGTAACAGGCTGGGGCAGGACTCTCCCACACACTCAATGCACCACTGGGTTTGAGGAGAAACACACTGCAAATCAGAGAATTTTAGGTAGGCCTGTGCAATGAATTGAATTTCAGTTTTGAAAATTGCTTTCAATTACAAAAAACAAATTCATTAGGCCTCCATTAATTCTGTATTTTGTAATTTAAGCTGAGACTAAAATGAAATATATAATTTTGAGTAAAGTTAATGGCTTGTGTTAAAAATCTTAATAAAATTTGATTCTTCGGTTAAGGAAAAAATGTATCATGCATATGAATCATTTAAAACAATGGTGATTTCAATTAAGACCTATATAATGGTATTTGTTATTATTTCCTGTTTCAAGGGTTAGATTCATGTTCAATTTAGATTCATATAACGTTAAGGAAATTTAGATTTAGATTAGATTGGAGGTTTGCAGAAGACCATCAGTATCCAATATGTGATGTATGGGTCGTAGTAGCAGAACGGTTACCAGATGTCCCTGTTTAATGGGGACAGTCCCAGTTTCAGGCTCATTGTCCCATGTCTCAATAAATCTGATGGGACACTGATTTGTCCCAGTTTTAATTTTTTTTTTTACAAACCATGGACCAGTTGTCTCCATTTGGACCAAAAGCAACACATAACACACTTAAAAAAAACATTTGCGAGGAAAGTTATGTAATTATTCTTATATGTGCCAATATGTTCAGACTTTGAGCTTATCTTTGAAGGATTTCGGAGGCCTTTCTTGGGTCTATTGTCACCCATATAGACTAAGGTGGACTGTGCCTTGAAGCAGATGGGCGCCACACTGGAGCCACTTTATTAGGTACAGGATATTCCTAATAAGGTGCCCAGTAAGATGTTGTTCTAATGCATTGGTTTTATATAGTGCTTTTCTCAAGACTCATAGACGCTTTACAATGATATTATTTATTTACTCCTCAGTCACACCTGGTGGTGGTAAGCTACTTCAATTCAATTCAATTCAATTCAATTTTATTTGTATAGCCCTATATCACAACACAGTTGCCTCAGAGGGCTTCACAAAAAGAGATGCATGTAAACAATAAACAATAAACAGGGTCATT
>JAVQKC010145216.1:0-13869 GCA_036025475.1 Philypnodon macrostomus | reverse complement strand
GTAACAGTTGTAGCACGTATGGGCAGACGTACGGGGCAGACGTACGGGGCAGACGTACGGGGCCGTTTTCGCCGATATACACCTTGCTGTCGGGGACGACAGCACAGGCCTAGTTTTTGTATGTATGCAGTATCTACAATATACCTGACATCCTAAGAATCCCATTCAAAATGAAAAGAACCAGGCTACAAAGAACATATCTCACAAACATCAAAGTAGAGACACAAAGTTGCCCTTTAGATAGTTTATACCATCTACAAAGGTGAAGGCAACTTATAAGAACTTATATTCTCAGTTTGTGGCCAGACAGTGCTTTAGGTGCTCCCAGGACAAATACATTATTGAGTATGAACAATGTAGCCGTGATTACAGTGTGCAGCAGAAGAGTGCGTCTTGTACCGCTCGTAAGCTCAATATCTTGTGTGAGAAAATGACATGTTTTCACTTGTGCCACAGAGGCCAGCAAACTTCCCTGCACAAACCACCTCTACCCAGCCTTCTCTATCTCTCACACTGTCTCCAAAGTCATGTTGTTGGGAGCTGTATCTGTATCTGTGACTTCTGACTTTTAAGTGCTCTTAGGTGAGAGGGAATGGTTGTTAGTCACTAAGTGCTGTCCAGAAGGTCAGCGGGGTTATTGTCCGCGATGCACTGTAACCATCAGTTCAGCCGAGGTACAGTGTCTAACAACTTCACAGTTTTTGAATAAATTACCTTCTTGGTGTGAAGTATTTTAACAGGAAATTATGTTTTTCTATTTCTCAAGTTGGGAAATGTCTTTAGTCTATTTGCATTTTAAGCAGTTTAGGATAATAGGGTATAAAGATTAGTCATATTAATTTGCAAAAGTAATGTAAAAGTTTCTTTTTATGAGAAGTGAAAATACAACTTTAACAAGAAACATGCTTTGCCTTTTTGAGTTATGAAACAGATACTCTTTTTTGATCGTCGCCTTGAACCCTGCAAAATGTAACTGTATTTCTTTTTAATTAATTGCGAGATAACTCAGAAGTCGATTTTTCATCAAATGTCCCTAAAAAGGTAATTACCAGAGAATAGAATAAATTGCTCATTTTCTTTGTATGGATAACTGTCTGGAACCGAAGCTAAAAAAGGTCAGGAAAATCTCACTTTTTCCTGACAAACGAACCAAAAACTGCCTTGGTGTATGTTGAAAAAACCCTCGCGATCCTATCAGGAAGATCTAACTTATGACCGTCCTCATTTTCTAGTTGAACATTTCACAAGTTACTGTCAGTATAAAACATGTAAGCTTACCATAATTATCTGCTAAAGACAGTGCCTCGAAGCAATTACGCCCAGGCCCTGACAGCTTAAAGGACTGTTTCCATTAAGTAGTACTAAACACATCACCCTTTTACATTATACAACGTGAGCTATTATCGCAATAAAAATGGCAAGTAGAAAAGGGCATAATTAAAACCAATAGAACTGGGTGAAACTTTCCTCGGGGCTAAGTCACATTTCAAGTGAACTTTGAAAGACCTTGTGTGCTCCATGGCTTTGTGTGCGTGCAGTCATTTACCTCTCACATCGAAAAGGAAACTTACACCCTCCGCTGCCGGGCCAAAAGTAACAACCGCACGGCTCAGAGAAAGATCAAGAACGAGTAGATAGAGCAAGTCTTCAAGTCGAGCAGTTAATGGAGCGGTTTAAACAATCAGACAATCACAGCCTGCCACTAAAGACACCACAGCGGCACATGTTTTTCCCTGCTTTTCACCACGGAGACAGCGAGAGACTGGCCGCTGTCCAATGGTTTTATTCTCTCGTCTGAAGGCTTCACTGTGTAGCCCTTTCATTTCCTCCGCTGATATACACAGTGGTTCTAAACACAAGGAACTGAAACAGTGTCGATTTGTGGTAAGGCTGCCTGGTGTTTTTAGTGACATGTTTCTTCAGGTAAGAGCACACAGAATTGTTGAAATGCTGAGGTCAAAAAGCAGTTTGCAATGAGACAAAATCATACTATCTCGACATATCTGACCAGTATAAACGGATGGAAACGGTTAGGCCCTTATTTATTAGAAATACCTTGGTTTTGTATAGTGGTTTTTTGACACTTTACAGATGATTACATTATTCATTTACATCACTGTTACACACTGGTGGTAATAAACTTTTGCCACGGTTGCCCTAGGGCAGACTGAGGGAGGCAGCGATATCGCATCTACAGCCTCTTCAACCATTGCCGCCCCAGGTTTTCAGTCTTCATTTAGATTATGTTTAGACCTGGTTTGGTTCTGGTTTAGTCCTGTTTAGCCCTGTAACATGTTAGACTATTGTAGCTCTGAATTGTAGTCTTTAGATTACATAAAATAAATCTAATAAAAAATACTGAGGTCCAGATTTCTGTGACCTCAATGGTGCACACTGCAATCCCCTCCTTCCTCCGGTGTTGAGAGGAAGGAAAGAGCTGACGATGTCGCTGTGACCTCTTCCACTGTCCACCTCCCTGTGTCCCTAACCCCTATTTTGTATTTACCCCCCAACAGGAAGTCAGGTTTATGAAGTCAAGCTGTTTCCTGAGGATCCATTAGAGCTGATGGTGGGGGAGGCTCTCACCCTGAACTGTACCGCTTTGGTGGAGTTCAACACCGGGGTCGATATCAAGTGGTCGTACCCGGGTAAAGAGGTACAGTAGCTCACCTAAATACCTAATAGATTTAATGGACAATAATTATACCTCTGTACTAGGGCTGCTCAGTGCATCGCAAAATGATTGTTATGCAAAGTCAGCAAAGGCAATATCAGTATGGCAAAAATCTAAACATTTTTTGTCTTTAATCTAACATTTTTGTTGAATTAATGCTTTTTAAAGTAATATTTTAGTCATAATTTATTTAATTTAGTTTAGTTTTTGTCTTCATTTAGTTTTGATTTAGAATTTTAACTAGTAAATAAGTGAACTATATTAAATAAACGTTCAAATATTCAACATAATAACAATTTATCTCGACTGTCACCCCACTGACGTTTATGTAGCTATTGGAGCTACTGTTACCCTGTTTTACGAGTTGCCTGGTGATTATTTTTGCTGACTGATGTATACAATTCATTTTTATTGTCAAATCTGCATCACAAACAAAATAAAAACAGGTCATAAAGATTGTTTCAATTTCAGTCCAACAGTGTGGTGAACATCCAGCCTCACAGAGAAGCACTGTTCCACGCCACAGAGGCCGTTAGCATCCTTACCATCCCCATTGTCAATGTGAGCGATACAGGGGCCTACATCTGCAACGTCACCAGCATGGACTCAACTCAAACACAGGAAACACAAGTGATCGTGCACGGTAAGAACAAATGCACTAGAAAACAAATAAGATCCTCCTTTCACTTTCACAGGAGTACATTCTCTCATATATTTTGATAGCTGGGGTGCACATTGGCAAGTCTCATGCTGGCCACATCAATCTCTTTGTGTGGGGTCTGCATGTCTTTTTTTGTGTTCTACTCCTTGCATGTATAGGTCAACTGGTAAATTTAATGACGCTATTGAATGAATGGGAGAGTTTTGTTATCCATGTGGCAAAGTGGTTAGCCTCAGTCACCTCAGTGCAAGAAGGTGTTGGGTTAGATTTCCAAATTGGGCCAGGGTGTTTTCTGGGTGTTTCCCCCGCCAAACTAAAGCCTGCACAAAAGACTAATCCTCCAACTAAGTCCTGACCAGAATCCTGGTTCAAGATCTGGAGATGGGTGCTGTTGCCAACTGCCCCTGACTGATTAGAAAGATGGGTAAAATGCAGAAAACAGCAGTGGCGCAGTGGGTAGGTGCTCGCCCTGAGGGTAGCAGGCTTGAATCCCCACCCAAGCGTATACTGTCGTTGTGTCCCTGGGCAAGACACTTAACCCACATTTCCTACAAATGGATGTTGTGTGACAGGTGTTTGGTGGTGGCCAGAGGGGCCCTAGGCGCAGACTGGCAGCCACGCCTGTGTTAGTGAGCCTCAGGGAAGCTGTGGCTACACAAGTAGCTTACCACCACCGGGTGTGACTGTGGAGTGAATTAATAATGTAATGTGAAGCGTCTTTGAGTCTTGAGAAAAGCGCTGTATAAAACTAATAAAGAGAGAGAGAGAGTACTACGTAGAGGAAATGTACACTATTTGTATAAATGATTGGAAAGTTAAAACATATGTAATTTCATAAACATTAGCGGGCTAGCATGAGCAACGTAACCTACCTTGTTTGACTCAGCGGTAACGATTTGAACAGGCCCAGGCGGCATGGTTGAATTCACTGAAGATAGAGTCTATCTGAAAAATTCACCGGCAACAGAGTTGTACTGACTGATTATTAAGACTCAGTAATAACAACATCTATATTTTATCATACTTTAGTGGTATTTCAATACTTACGGCGCGTCGTGCTTTCTTCGTAGTCTCTGCAATGGCGACCTATTACTTCCGGTAACAGCCTCGACGCAAAGCATGTAGGGAGATACAGTTTTCTGACTGGTTGCCAAGGTGACAACATGACAACAAGCAACAGCCACTAATTTATGGCCGAGGTTTAACCAAGACATCTTCGGCTACCTATAGATATCGGGTTGTCAGTCATGACTCAATTCTTAGGTCGTCAGGATAGTATTGAAAGTTTACGAAAAGATTTAGTGGACTTGCAAGGTGCAATTTTAGACGTCTTTTCCAGAACTGGCCCTGTGCGTTTTGCCTCTTGGAAGTTTCCAGACAAACTGTCCTGTAATCTGGACATGGTCGCTTTGATGGAGCAGTACGATTACATAGATGGAGAAGATGGATTCAATCAACACTCCCACATTGTTTTACTGGAGCTGGTGATTGACAGGTCAATATTACTACTGTGCATCTACTGTGTGTTTGTTGTATATTATTATGCTATAACTTGCCTAATTATTTTATTTCCTGAACACACAAGACTTCTACTACTTCTGCAAAGTTTTAATGCTTTTGCTGAGCAACAAACGAGAAGCAGAAATCCAACCCAAGAAAAAAGATTCACATCTCTTGGTCTAGTGGCCAGAAACTACTGGAGTAATTTGATTAAATATAAGGTAGGTCATTATTTTTTCTTCGTTAGTAAATGGTTAATTAAAAGCCATAGGGATTATGTTATTTGCTTTGTTTACCAGGGATCCAACAAGAAACAGACTGTTTGTGATGAAACAAATACATTGTCATCTGTGACACCAAGTCTATATTCAAGAAGTGACCGCAGCACAGGCTACTCATCTGCAAAATCCTCCACCAGTTCATTGACGTCCAGCCCACAGAGCCATTGTCTGCAAAGCCCCACACAGAACACTATATGCCTTCCAAAAGTGGACAGTCAAAATGTAGGCTGTCAAACATTTGAATCATGCCTTGTACCATGTGATGCTTGCTATCAGGTGCAGTCTGTATTGATAAAGACTGGAGGAGTGTTAATAGAGCTGTTTCAAAATGAGGGACTACCATCTTCCCTGCAGCTATTATCAGTAGCTGTACAGGGCATTGTGGAGTTGGGCCATATGACTGCAAGTGATATTGCCCAATGGGGTGGTGAAGAGTGGAGAGACATACGCCGCCTGGGCAAACATTTGCAAGATGTGCGTGGCACAGTGGAGCCTCTGAAGTCAAGACTATTAGCAGTGGAGACAGAGCGAGATCGATTCAAGTCTGACACGAAAAGGCTACAGAAGGAACTAAAAGATAAGACAGAGAACTACCAGGCCACTGTGGTCCAACTTGAGTTTTCATTGCTAAAGGAACAGCGATCAGCCAAAGAAATACAGCAGAGGCAACAAGAAGAGCAACAAAAAAGCAACAGAGGTCAGTAACATTACATTATATTTCTGTAATCCAGCAAAACATTATTTTCAGTAAATAAGACATTTCCTGCAACAGAAATCTTATCCTTGGTGGAAACAAACTCAGATCTGATAGAAAAAGTAGCAGTACAGCAGGATACAATTAAAGCACTTGGTAAGACCTACATTTGTATGTGTAATATCTGATCAATTCAGTACACGTTATCCTAATATAGCCACACTTGTATTAATGTATTGTTAATAAAATACAATTACTTATTGTGTTGTAGAAAATGAAAAGGGTTTTCTTCAGGATGAAGTCAAAAACCTCCAACAAGAAAAACAAAGCTGCCATCAACTGCAAAATGATATTCAAAAGTTAAAAAACAATATCTCTGAACTTCAAGTCTGTTTGGACAAAGAGAAAGCCAAATACCATAGTGCATGTCACCAACAAGAGGCAAGTATCCATCAAACTAATCACATTGTCCTCACCTACGTACATTGTTAATAAATATTTTTTACAACATTTACTAATTTTAACATACATAATACAACTAACATTATGTGTGAAGTCGATGCAGATAAAACAAAAAAGTATTTTGGAGAGAGTGGATGCCCTGGATGAAGATTGCGAGGATTTGCAAAGGCAGCTTGGAGAAAATGAGGAGAAACAGATCGAGCTTCACAGTCAGATACAACAGATGTCAGAGGAGAAGGAGCAGCTACAGGCTCAGCTCAACCAGCAGCAGGTATACTACATTAACATGTAATGTCTTTGTGAGCACATTTATGGAGCTATTAGTCATACTTACTGAGAGGAAGTATGGATATGTAATAAATCATCAAGGACCATTTTTCTCAATGTTCCTTGTTTTATTTTGGTGGTGGTGTTTGGTGAGCTATTTTGTACCTATTTTACCTGACCACTAGGGGCATTGTTGGATGAAATGTATGTACTGTAGGTGTGCAGGTTCTACTGCTCACCTACATAGTCATTATCTCTGTTGAACCGTTCCTTCCTACCACCACTGTATAACCATTTTGGAACAACAGTCACAGCTAATGTGTCAATATAATAAGTCTGGGAATTAATGGCAATCCTTTCCAGTGGAATGCCTACGACTGCAGACCTGCCTAAAGCTTTGTATCACGTTACATCTTTTTTCAACAGGACTCCTGTTCAAAACATGAACATGAGAAGGAGACCCTCAAAGTGAATATAAGTGATCTGACAAACACAGTGGCTGAACTTAAACAATATGTTAAAGCTTGTAAAGAGAGAGAGCGTTTGTTAGTGGCTTTTCCTGAGCTTAGTCCACTGCTTCAGGCCACACCACAAAGTAAGACAACATTTACCACGCTAACCTATATGAACATCCAATACATATTTTCACTAATGTGTTTTTTAATAGGCACTGGAAATGTGATTTTGGATATGGAGCAACAGTTGCAGGCCAACTGCATCCGTATTGGAGTATTGGAGAAGGAGAACAGTACCCTGCACAGTAGCCTTGTGAAACTGAGGAATAAATCACCAACTAGTGATGTAAGAATAAAACATGTACAATTGTGTAAATTTGTTTGTAATAATCATATTACATACATTAACAGGACCCGGAATTCGAGAAAACATGGAATAACACCCATTTGCAAAAGAAAACATGTCTAAACAATGATGTGCAAATACAAAGCAGTCTATTGTAAGTAATTCACTTAAATAAAATCTTAACTATAGTAGAGAAATGTCACACAATGTACAAGTCATTCATTTTTCATGGCCTCACTGCTGTTGCCTTCTTTGTGCGGTAGACAGTGTCGCAGTGTTGAGCAGCTTGGAAACAGTAACTACAGGAAGAAAGCAGGAGGAGAAAGTGGCCTGAAATCAGCTGGAACAGAGGATCGGATGTCCACTGCCTCCTCCTCCTCTCTGCAAATTCACCTTCAAACCCTTCAACTCAGCAACATCTCTACTGCAATGAAACCTCAAAGTAACTTACACAGCTCCTCTGTACTTTTTCACTCCAAGGCATTTAAACAAAGGAGAAAATGAAGCAAAGCAACAATAGGACTTTAGTACAATTTAATGTTGGCATTTTATGTATTAATATGTGCCTTATTGTGTACATTACTTAATAACCTAATGTAAAAAACACTGTTGATTGACACTGTTGTTTTATGCTATTCAAACCAAACATGTTGTGTGTTTCTATGTAAACAGTTAGTTGTAATGCATCTGAAATTGACAAACACTATTTCACAAGGGTGGAGTAGGGTTAGTGGGAAATGTACCAATTACTTCTTCAGCTTAAGTTGTCTTAAGCTCCATTACCCAGTGACAGAAAAGCTGTTCATAGTATGCATGAACAAGCAATCCGTTTTTAGTTACCGGTACTTACTCTGGCTTAGTCAATAAAACCCCATGTTCTTCAATAAACAGAATATCTTTTGTAGGATGTCCCTTTGAATTCAGTAAAAACACATGCAGGCAGTCTTGAGGTATAAGATTCAGGTAAACCAAGAAAGTATGATCAGTTTTTAGAGTGAAATACCAGAATACACATTTTGTTAATGCTGCTTCAAAACATTTATTTATTTATCTTCTTTTATACAGACATATAACAAAAATACAGGACAAGATAATGTGCAGTACAGAGTATAACAGTTCCTGAGTGAGAGGAGAACTGGTTCAAAACCAAACACAAGACAGAAAAATGGTGTGGGAAGCTTAAAAAAGCACCACAGTATCAACAACTGTCACTGGCCCTGACAACAGAAGCATTTAACCATAGACTTTTGAACAATGTGCAAAGTACTCATCCTCTAAATGCCATTTGAACTAGGAGCTATCTACTGTACATTCTCTGCCACATAGTTTTGGTGTAAAGTGTTACTATTTCTAACCATTTCAAAGCGTTTAACGATATATAAACATATAAACATATTTAGACAAATCTGTCTGTATTGATTATGTATTTAAGGCTATTGGGTTCTTAAGTCACACATGCAAACTAACTAACTAAAATAACATCAAGTGCATTTGCTGATAATTGACATAGTTGGCATTAAAAGTAGGCTGTGGGAATGTCAGTAGTATTTTCACATGTGCCTTTCTCTAATATGGGTCAAACTGGCGACAATGACTGCTGCAAATCTGATGAGATTAAAGAGGCCTCATAGAGACGAAGCTCGCCTCCCGGCAGAGCAGACAGCATCCCCCTGACCTCGTGATACGTACTCAGAACTCTGTGCTTGGCTTATCATACTATGTAAGGACTGAATATAGTCTACAGAAATATGACTAAGAATACATTTAAAGAAACATTTAGAGAAAATTTATAAAATGGTATGGGATCAGTATTAGGAGAGAGAGGTGTTGAAATAGATCCATGCAAACTCACAAGAACAGACAGTGTTGTTGACATCAGTACTGAATAGAGTAACATCTTAACAGCAATGTGCTGTTGTTTAAAAGGGCTGTGCTATCTATTCACAGATTATTAACTTGTACATAACATAAAAATATTCCAAACAAATATAATTCAGATAAGGACTGAAGTCTGAAAGAAGGACAACAATCCGTGCAGCATATTTTGCCTACAAGGCAAAGTAATTTGACAGAGGCAAGTGATTACGTTAGCTTGGGAGAGGTAATAATAGAAGTAATATATTAATACATAGATACATTAATACTGTAAATATTAGCACTAATAACTGGAATTTGCAGGGCAGTCTTTGAGAAGGAGGAGCATCTCCAGAGGCTTTGGATGGGTACTTAGGAAAAAGGCAAACATGTAAACCTGCAGGCATCATCGTGTGACTGCATTTATTTGACAGAAAATATACTCAGGAAATCACGTGTGAAGCAAAGGTCTAATAATACCTACATTTCAATTAAAGTAAAACTGTTTTAGTGCTTTTGTGGATTCTGGTTTGCGTTGATAATGTGATTTCGTGTGGTAACAAAAGAACAGTATGAACACTAAACAACAATTACATACTGGCAGGATGCAAGAGGAGAGCAGATCTCAGGACAGAGTACAACTTTGATGTTTGGTTTTACAGGGCAGTAAATAAAGCTCTCTACTTTACATTCAGTTATACAAGTATCACAAAGCATCTGCTCCTGTCATGTGCTTACACTGACAAAGCAACAAGTACAAACAATGGCAGGCTGTCACACACTAAAGGGAGTGAGATAGAAGAGTTATACTGCCGAGTAACCAGGCAGTAGTCTTCACTGTTTGTGCTCACACATCATCTCTTCTCTGCATACTCCTCTGCTGTGGGTCCATTGTTAATGTGAGGTGCAGAGGAGTCCACTTGTCCATCAGGCTGTACAGACTGGACTGTCTCCACAAGGCTGCCGCTGGGAAGTACCACATAACGAGCGGCCATGTCTTTGGGCTGCTGCTCCCGCCTTCCCTCCTTACTGTGCCAGATACCATAACCAAAGTATACCAGGAGACCTAGAAGACAGCAAGATGGCATAAATACTTGGTTATATATTGACTTTGTGAACATATAGTAAATACTGAATACACATATCTTATTATATGTATTTGCTGCAATCATTCCCTTTTAGAATAGACATAATCTTAATATGAGTCAACTACCCCCATCCCCTTGGGAAAATACTGAGACTATCCTAATGTGCTGTCAAGTGTAATGTTCCACTGATGTGCATCCTGTTAACCTGCTGCAGGCTGACAGTTGTGTTTAAATGGTTTAGTGATGGAGCAAAGCCCTGGGCTAATGCAGATAATCAGGTTTCCCTGGTGATCCCCTTAGTGACAGGACAAATACTGCTGGCTGAGCACTATTGAAGAGTTTCCCTGGGCACTCTCACCTATTCACTATTCAATTTTTACAAATAACTTCTTCAAACACGGCTATATAAGAGTTTAGAGTCTTCTTACCTACACCAATCCAGACAGTGAATCGAATCCAGGTTAGAGCACTCAGCTTCATCATTAGGAATACATTGATGATGATACTGACTCCTGGAGTTAGAGGAACTAGGGGTACCTGTGCATCACGACATGCATACAGTCATATAAAGTTAAATCAATTTCATGTGAATTTGAATTATAAAAAATGCCTCATGTAGCTCACCTGGAATGTTTTGGTGTCTTTCTGAGGCTCATGAACCCATATGAGAGCCAGGCTGATCACAAAAGCTAAACTAAAAATTACAGACAGCATAACGTAGCTCCATGTCGGTAGCTCCAATGGTTTGTATCCAAAAACAAGCACAGCACAAAGGGATGCTGCACTCACTAAGAGAATTAACACACAAAAGGCAACCACTTCACCAGGTTCAAAATCATCCAGGAAGCGCCCCAGGTACGGTTCCCATTGAGCTTTCAGGTGTCCCGCCCCACGGCGCTCTCTCTTGGTCCTTTCAACTAACTGGAGTTTATCAGAGAAAGATTCGTATTGCTTCAGCTCGCCACTGTCCTCTGTTATGGTCTGGGACTCCGAGGGGGGTGCAGATGGGGAATGTTCAGCATCTGGGTTGGGAGATGTGCCATTCTTAGAAGCCGGTTTCTCAGGTTGAAAGCGCAGCACGATAACACTGGCGGCCACAAATGTGTACGCCAGCAGTGTGCCAATAGAGAGGAACTGGACCAAGGCCTCCAGGTCAAAGACAAGGGCCATAGTTGCCATGAGAATCCCAAAAACCAGAATGGCATTGACAGGAACTTTGGTGACAGGATTGACTCGTGCAAAAATGGAAAAAAATAAGCCGTCTTCAGCCATGGCGTAGACAATGCGAGGGAGGGAGAAGAGGTTACAGAGCAGCACTGTGTTCATAGCTGGAAACAGGATCAGAGACAGAAGAACGCATTAGTGTATTCAAAGCAATATTATAGAAATATTGCATAATGGCATACACAGTAAGGGGGTTTACATCAGTTTTATATTTCTAATTCAACATGTATACATTTATACTAACCACAAATGGAGCCTACTGCAACAACAATCCCAGCCCAACTGTACCCACGGCGGAAAAAGGCATCTGACAGAGCTGAGTTTGGGTCCAGGGTATGCCATGGCACTAGAAGTGTCAGCACTGTAGACACCAGGATGTAAGCCGTTGCTGCCAGTCCCAGAGAGATTGCGGTGGCGATTGGTACAGCTTTCTGTGGGTTCTTTGCCTCTTCACTTGATGAAGCAATAACATCAAAGCCAACAAATGCATAAAAGCAAGTGGCTGAACCTGCCAGTATCCCAGACATCCCAAATGGAGCAAAACCTCCTTCTTTCTGACTCCAGTTAGTGGGTTCAGCAAGAATAAAACCAAAGATCAAAATGAAAGCAATGACAGCCATACTTATGATTGAGAAGATGTGGTTCAGGTAAGACGACACTTGGACCCCAAATGAAATAAAAACTGAAGCAAATATAAGAATTCCTGCTGCTAGTAGGTCAGGATAATGGGCAAGAAACGGAACGTCCCATTTCATTATGTGTGTCTCTGTAAAGTTTTGAATGGCATGGTTAAAAATGGAGTCAAGATAACCGCTCCATGCACGTGCTGTAGCAGCGCCACCAATCATATTCTCCAGAATTACATTCCAACCAATGAGAAATGCCCAGACCTCTCCAACAGACACATAGGTGAACATATAGGCCGATCCTGTTTTAGGAATACGTGCTCCAAACTCTGCGTAACAAAAGGCAGCCAAAAGAGAAGCAAAAGCTGCAAAAATATAAGATACAATGACTGCAGGTCCAGCTATGTCTTTAGCCACAGTGCCAGTCAGGACATAGAGACCAGAGCCGACCATGCCCCCGACTCCCATGAGTGTCAAGTCCAGGGTGTTCAGACAGCGCTTGAATGACGTGGCCATCATGTCGTCTTCAAAAGTCTTCAGTCGGTTCAGCTTCTGACATAGGCGCACAGCTGGCGCACACCCTCTTTGACAGGTTGCCATAGCTACAAGGTTAGAAAGGCTCAATGGTCAGTTAATGGTTGTACAAGTCACTCTGACTCTGGATCCATTACTATCAAGGTGATCTGCAACAGAAAGCAAAAGTTAAGGTCACGCTCTAGAGCTTTGTATGAATAATAGTATCTCTTTCATAGACATGGTGTACTCAGATTATTGCATTCTTGACCATGAACATTAATTCTTATCTCTTTTCAGGGTCACTACCAATATACTGTATAAAGAATAGAAAACACGGGAGCATGGTGCATGGCATAGCATGCTGTCACAGTTTACTACGGTGGCATTATAGTTTACACTTAAGATCGCACAAATGGCTTAAAGCAGCACTAACACAACCCACGTCATCTAAGGAGAAACTGAATAAGAACCGCCACACTGAGTGCGGTGGATGACAGACATCACTTATTGTATAAAAGGTAATTTTCCGTAGGGCTGAACCCACAGGGCGCAGCATCCTGCCCTCGGAGGCACTATGGCGACTATTATCCTTACGTAACGCTTATTCCGCACTAGAATAAAACTGCAGTCTCACAAAGCATGATGCGTGCTTTTAGGGCTATTATTATCAAGGCGTTTCCACGTGCCCTACTTTGGCGAAATTAGAGACAATTAAAAAATACGCGTAGTATTAAATATCAAATGAATATTTTATGACAAAATGTCTCAGCGCTCTTTAGTGTATTCTGCTTATGGATGTGGCCGAGATGCACTGCCACATCGCTCGTCAGTAGTGGTTATCTAACGTACGATCAAAAATGTAATAATTTCTTTACCGATTTTGCTGCAGGTATCTCGTGTATTACGCCGAGTCGGTCCGATGGGAAGTTGCCAGGATACAGCACCTAGCTGATGGAGCGAAAGGTGAACAGAGAAATAAACTGACGTCTACAAGTCTACTGCCCGAACCTTGGTCTCTTAAAGGCACAGCGCACCAGTGACGAGTAGGGTGTACCTGCAGGCCCAGAGAACAAACAGCATTCTCAGGACACCACTTTCAGGACAGCATTCTCAGGACTCTCGAGAGCGCCTCCTGTCTAAACGGGTGAAGATTTTTGTGGTATATTATTGAATATTATTGCAATTTGCAGACAGTGCCACGACGCTAACAACATTCTGAAA
>JAVQKC010145213.1:0-43250 GCA_036025475.1 Philypnodon macrostomus | reverse complement strand
AAAAAAGAGCAAGGTCTGCATCCAACATTGTTTTAGCTCCAAAGAGAAGGCTACCAGTAAATTCTTACAATCTTTTAAATATAACAAAAATGTCAGTATACATGACATGAAACTTTTGCAACAGAACTTTTTTCTGTAAACAATTAAAACTTTTATTTTGTGAGCAACAGTGTAACCTAACTCTTCTAGTCTTGCAGGTAGTTCATACAAAGTAGACGGAAGAATCCAATACGTGGCATTGGACTATAGTTAGAGACACAACAGTTGATAGTCAAAGCTGCTGCTGCAGCTCACGGAGAGAGAATAAAGAGCCAGGCCGTCTTCAGAAGTGTGTTCACGCAGCCCCAGCTCTTTCAGGTTCATCTCTCATTACTCCTGGGTGCTCTCTCCAGCTTAGCGCAAATGGATTACACTCACAAAGAAAGGAATAATCAGCCTGTTCTCCTCCTCCCTCTGATAAACACACACGCACACAGGCACATCTTTGTGGAGCATGTTGTTGTGCTACACACACTCACACATATACACATACGCAGCCCTGTGGGCCCTGTAAGTCTCTGAGTGCGGTGCATGCCAGGGGACTCGTCAATTAACTCCCCAAACGTACCCAGTCCTCAGGGGGAAAAGGCGGAGAGGGAGACATCCCTGTTTTTGAAGGAACCTCCAGTTTGCAACATTCAGTTGAGTGACAATTCAGGCTCTAATTCTAGGCTAGCATATGTAATGTTTTTTTCTTTCTTTCGTCTCTCTTTTTCCCCTCTGCTTTAGTCTCCCTCTTTTCTGGAAATGGGAAGTCATATGATTGTTCCAACTTTGAGAACTTCCTACAGGCTTTTGTCAATGTGTATGTTTTGGATGGATGGGATGCATGTGTGTGTTGGAGTAAAGGCTGTGTTTGATCTTATTTATCTGCAGCATCCAAGGTGCTACTCCCTAAAGATTTGTATTTCTCTCCGAGGGCAAGTTTAGGAAGCATGTGCAACGAAAAAACACACACAAAAACAA
Source organism: Philypnodon macrostomus (assembly GCA_036025475.1). Classification (NCBI taxonomy): domain Eukaryota; kingdom Metazoa; phylum Chordata; class Actinopteri; order Gobiiformes; family Eleotridae; genus Philypnodon; species Philypnodon macrostomus. The sequence goes on along the minus strand of JAVQKC010145213.1, from coordinate 42,245 downwards.
ACAAAAAAGGAACTAATTCTTTATTATAATATTATTGTAACTAATAATTAACATGTTCTCTTTTTAAGCATAATATGGTTTTATAATTGTTGTTTTCATTTGTCTTGCTTGAGGATGGGGTATTGTCTTATCATGTCACCAGAGAGTTGCTAGAACCTACTTTTGTTAGCTTGCTTACTATGGCAATACAGGAACTGAATTGATTTAGAGCAATCGTCCCAACAAGATACTGTAGCACAGTGAACAAATCATCAATCAACAAATCATTTAACAGCACATTTAAAAATTTTCATCTCCAGTTTTTCCCTTTATAATATCAATGCTTCATTACAAGTGGATCAATTGTAATTGTAATATACTGACACTGAAATATACCTAAAAACTCCAAAAGTGCCAGGTCTGCATCAGCTTTGTATCTTTCTTTTGAGCTCTCTTCTATTAAAGTTCAAAAGCAATTTGTGATTGCTGTGACCTTATTATCATTATATATTTAGTCAAATCACTCCTTGCCCATGTTTGTTTTGCTGAGGTGACTCACTGTATCTTGCACACACTGGGCTGTACATCACGTGGCCACTTCTACCTGGTTAAATGAAAGAGAATATGAATAATAGATGGAGGGAATGACACTTCCGTCGCCGGGGGTAATGAAAGACCCACTCCCGGCCCTCTCTCTTGTCACTCGTCTGACTCACCAGCAGCGCTAATAAAGATGACACTTGACAGCTAACGAGGACCATCACATCACGGGCGGGACGCACGGGCACACACACATACAAGGGGAGGACGCGCCGACTCGGAACAGGGCTGGGAGAAGAAGGAGGAAAAGACAGAGGGAAAAACAAAATGTTAGAAGAGGCCGAAGGGTTGTCAGAGGCGTGTAACCTCCAGCTGACCAAAAGCATTGTCCTCTCACTTACAGGCTACAGAGGTCCTCGCCTAGTGTTCAGCATGTTGTTTCTCAGTGTCAAAATATAAACAGGCCTGGCGACCATTGAACAGAACACACAGATATGATAACGCAATTTTTAAAAAGTGCTTTTCTAGACACTCAAAGGGCTTTACAACTGATTGCATTACTCGTTCACTCCCCACAGTGAGGGTAGCCTGTAACTCTCTAGCCACAACTGCCCTAGGGCCTATGGTCTCTTTGACCACCACCAAAATTCCAAAACATTTGTAAATAGGCAATGTGTGTATGTAAAGATAAGATACCAATAGCTTTTTTGAACTCACAGTTCCCTTGTTATGGCAGGTTAGTGCAGTAAATCAAAACAAACTAATTATATAGGGAAACATGTAAATATTTGTGGCAAATATAAAATCAGGACAAATTAGCCTATAATATTAATGTTGCTGAATAGGTTCTATTGGTGACAGTAAATTATATATTGCAGGATGTATTGTTGCAGTAAAACTGTAGACAGATGAGTCACATTTATTTTACTGTTCATTATTATGACCTGTAATATTTTCAATGCATTTACTTTTTCAAGCAATTAGAATGGCACTTTTAACAGATATTGTCCCATCAAGCCTTGGTGTTCAGCATCAATGTCACAAGACAAACAGGCCTGGGAACTGTGGAACAAAGGTCAGAAAACACAAAGGATGAAGAAGAAAGATTTATAATTAAAAAAGGGAGTGTCATGCCAAAGCAAAGGGCTAGTGGTGTGTGAAAACAATGAAGTCAGAAAGTTTGAAGAAGCCCTGCCTACTACGCTATCCAGGGTTAGCTTTTGCTCAGACCTCCGCCGCAAAGTGACCCAAATGTGGGTGTGTCATTGTTTACCATCCGCATGTGGGTAAACAATAAACAATGAGAAGACTGAGGGGTTGCCAGCTCTTCGCCCTAATGTTCCCGTTTTAGGATCTGGCCCCCTCTGCTTCTCTTCCTCTTCCACCCCCCCTTTCTCAGACATCCATCCTTGGGCCCATAGCAAACCCATAGGGGCGGTCATCCAGCCTAGCCCACACTGCCCACGGTGCCCTCCGAGAAACCACAAGAGGGTGTGGTTCCTCCTAGAACAGGGAAGCCATTTATTTTTGGCGCATCTCTGTTGACTGACTCATGTGTTGACTGGAAAGTTGGCTGTAGATATATGCTGCCTAGACTGGACATGTGGCCTATCACTGAACATGCTACCATCTTTAGGCCCACCAAGTCAAGGGTATACTACAGTATGTGATCGTATTGTATATGTTTTATATATTCTAATTCCAATCCAGATACTGCTAATAAATAGAATTGCTGCAGCCAAAAGATTCAAAATATACAGTCATATATTCAAAAAAGTTGCAGACATACTACAATCTTTCTGGGTCTGCAGGTCTTCGCTGTGTTACCGTGGGTTCTCTCCGTGTAGACTGCTTCCTCTTACTATTCAAAGAGATGCATGTATTGGGAGAATTCATCTAAATCAGTAGGGTTATGTTTCACCATTCATGACTATCACCTGTGGGTATTTAGTCATGTGATCATCACCTGGGTAAATAATGCCAGTCACTTTCTATCCTTGCATTATTTATTTTTTTACTAATGAAGGTATTCGGATGAACACTGAAATATATTTTTGTTATAAACATTTAAGTCCAGTAGATTTTCAAAACTATTGTGTGGTCATCTGAATCTAAATGTGAGAGTGGAACTGTCAGTGCATGTCTGTGTCTGGCCTGCAACTAACTGGCCTTTGCCAAGAGTGTATCTCTCTTTAGGCCCATAGTTGCTGAAAAAAAGAATAGAATATACCTCAGTACCCAGTTCACTTGCAGCAATGAACTTCTATATTGCCGCCAACCGTGCTGACCAACTCTCTCATCACTCTATTTTTGTCTTTGTGTTAGCCCAAGCCACCTAACAGCATGCTTTCTCAAATTAAAGAATTACTATTGTTTCACAGTGACCTTCAGCTTGAGTTTTCAAAGAGATTATCACGCAGGCCTGGTTTATGATGGGCATGTGTCATCTGTTTTGTTTGGAGTTCTTTTTAGTCTAACAATAGACAATGTAAACACACAACGAGGCTCACAGAGGTTGTTGTATGGGAACTTATGAAGCATTTACTGTGTGTTTTGTATAGTAGTGTTAAGTATTTCAATGTTAAAATGTACAGACAACAGAGTCTGGCTGTCTGAGAGACAGATAAATAGAGTTTACTCTACTATGCTGTGGGGCATAAAATACACAAAAATCCATTCCGTTACTTTATGTGTTTGCTCAAATGAATTTTGAAGAGAATGCAACTTTTTATGACAGCTTCAAAGTCAATGTGATGTAAAATAGTAAAAAAAGACAATTCCAGTGACCCTGTCCTTGGAAATCTTGGGTCAGGTCAAGGTCTTGTGCAACGCCATTGCTTTATTGCTGGGTTTTAGGTTCTACAGATTGTGATGATGGCATACCCTCAGATGAGGGGCGGGGGCCAGACTTCTGTATCAACTATATGGGTTTTTTATAACAAATATCCCTCCAAAAAATCCACAAATGTTGAATCTGATCATTTTTATTAGTGACAATGTTCATTATCCCCCTGTATCTGTCCAACTACGCACATCTGCAGATTCACAACTGATATTTCATCTCCCATTAAACTGTATAGGACTATAGAGTGTTGGGATATCACCTGCAACCCAGCAATTGCAGACCTTAATGAATGATGAAAGCTCAAAACTGCATAACTTATGCTGACATACTTGAACTTATTGCATTTGAAATTGTAAGTACCATTATGATAAAGCCGGCATCATGTACAATGTTTGTGTTCTTTCCACATAGAAAAAAGCTATACTTACAGGATGTAAGGCTATAGATGGACATTCAATATTGCATTGGAAATAATATTGGACAAATGTTGTAATCATTATGGAGGAGAAGTTCACCTGATTTCTTTGGTCAATGTAAACTGGGATGTAGTGAACCTTATCTTTTTTGTCTAGCCCCCCGGATCTCCATTCTGCTCTGGAGATGTCTGTGGGTTCTTTGCTATGGCGTGGCGCTTTGACATTCCCTCCACACCCACACTGGCAGCCAATGTGCCAATTAGTGGTCTTCTCCGCAGGGGTGGGTGTACTGGAGGTGGGGAACACAGAAGAAGAACGGCAGGCGTATAGGAGAAAGAGAAAGAGCATAAGCGTGTATCTGAAATTTTTCGGGATGTGTGTGTAACAAGGACCTCAGACCTCAGACATTCCTTTCACTATGACCTAGGGTGCAATTAAGGGGACGTCCCTCCCCCTGGCGGACCACATCAACGGAAGTCCTGGCCCAGCTCGGGACGCTAATGACGAGAGGGAGGCCAGGTCGCGACCCTGGTGTGCCACCTCAGCACCACACCCTTCCTGTTTAGGTCCAGACTGGGATGGGATGGATGGAGGAGATGGAGGAGAGAGCGGGACATGGGGAACAGGGTGTAGCACAGAGCGTTAGGGCTGACCAGAAGTGGAGAGCCGAGTGAGAAAAGCAGCTGTTCAGAGCTTTTTACTAAAACATGTTTGTATCCTTCTGCTTGAAATAGAAAAATGCTTCTCTAAGGACAGTGTCTTTGCTACCAATATGCTTTAATGGAATCTATCACACCAATTGCAATTTGTGTCGGACATCTGGTTTTGTTTTGACCCAAAACGCAGAATAATCAAATAATGTTTTTTTGTTTTGTTTCTGTTTTTTTCCTCAATTTACATTTCTGAGCAAATTTGGCAAGTTTATGTTTTTTCTTTACATTACAAAATGCATAATTCAATCATTTGCTAATTTGATTTTTGTCATAGAACACAAACAATGATTCTCTACTGCTGTATATGATACCTTTATCCTGTTGTTAAGCTCTTCCATATTTCTGTCTAAATCAATGTGAAGCTGCATGTATGTGAGAACTGTAGGATTTTAATTAGGTTACAATTCGTACAAGCTGCAAACCCCTTGATTTAGCACCACCATTCCCTCCTGCTGTTCCTACTATACAGTCAAACTTTATACTGTATTACCGCTCTTGGCATGTTCAAAATTGGGTCTTTTTTTCTGTCATGTAACAGAATTTTACTTGGTTTAGAGACGATGTTACCAAAATAGAGAGAAAAAGCCCACTACTTTTCAATGAAATTACCTTGTTGATGCCAGAACTTAGAGGAGAATGGCCAGACAGATTATAGAAAAGCAGCAGTGGCAGGGTGGTTGGCAGCTCAATTCTCAACCAGTGCATATTTTGTTGTGTCCTTGGGCAAGACACTTCACACATCTTGCATATGAATGTGATGTGTGATTGGTGTGGTTGGTGAGATGGTAGGTGTGGTATGGTTGCCGCACCTTTGTCAGTCTGCCTCAGAGCAACAATGGCTACTGAGGGAATTTACCACCACAGAGCATGGCAGAAATTAATAATGAAATAAACTATAAAGCAATGTTAAGTGCAAAATGGTATATAAAATTATGCATAATTAATAAAAGCATTTGTCACCTAACTCCACCTTTTTTACTATACAAAAACTTTTCAAACTTTAAATAGATAGAAATGATTAAATCAGGTAGTAATGGTTTGGAATGAATGGCACAGATGGGTTTAGCAGTGTGCGTGGGCATGGGGGCATTTGTTAGTACGTACATGAGCTGTGTTACAGTATCATGGGGCTCAAATCTATGGTCTACTAGCCCTGCTAAAGTCAGACATTCCCTACCATGATGGAGAAGAAGCTATGGGATAATGATATGTCTTTGGGTCCGTCTGTCTGTCTTTCTGTCAACGGATTTGCTTGCTCGGCTCTCGTTGAGTGAAGAACAGCGGGGCGGGTGGGGGTGGCACATGTGGGGGTGGCAAAGTGTATGTCTGTCTGGTGTGGATCTGGTATAAGGGAGGCTGATACAAGGAGTGTGGTCACACATGTATGTGACAGGGGTCCCCGTAGATTATAGACGGTGATGAGCGCGTCCTATCCAGCTTGGAGATCCTGTAATTGTCACCTTGCTCAAGTGGATGGGTGGATGGGTGGATGGGTGGAGGGGAGACAGAGATTCATGTTGGATAAGCCAGCTTGAAGCAATCTCCATTCGTAGACTGACCGATTTCAAGTATGATCAAAATGAGTTCACTTACCAAAAAAAATGCAATATATAATATGATGTTATGAATTGTATTAAATTCAGATTGTAACTTTGATCAAGTTTCTGAACGTACATTTAGGCAGAAACGGTTTACTATAATCAATACTGGGTGTAAATCAAAACCTAAAGGGTAAGCTAAACAAGGTCCAAACCCGGACTAAACCAGCACTGAAACAAAACTAACATGACTTAACTTGAGTAGTGGAGACATTGCTGACCAACTTCATTTTATATTTAGCTTGTATCGGTACATGTGCTTCATTATTCCCTATGTGAGTGTGTTAGTGCTTATAGGTTCTTATGTGCAGACTGTGTGCTCAAGTGGGTGTGAGATAAACTAAAACACAGCGATGAACAATCAGTGCTTGTCCAGTGATCACAGTCATTACATTATTAGTGCCTGGCTGCCCAATAACAACTGCTTCTGTTTTCACTTTGTCACTGAGCAAACCAATAACTTCCAAATGTAAAGAGGAAGGTTAATGCTGTACTACCAGTGCCATTTGAGCCAGTTACTATGAGACAAGATACCTTCAAAGAATACTTGTTTATGGAATAATATATTCTCAGAAGTTATGTTTATTTGCTTGTTGGTACAGAGTACAGTGTTTGATCTACTGGGATTTTCTTCTCATAGAACCATGCCCAGGATTTACACAAAAAAATTAAATTCACTCCAGTGCCAGTATTGAGGGTGAAAATGCCTTGTTGATGTCATAGTTCAAAGCCTGATTTAAGATTAAAATATAATATTGCTCATCAAGGTCTGCAGAAAACTCTCTAGATAAGATGTTTCAAACTCAAGGCAAAGTATTTTTTAATTTTTATTATTAATGGCCCGGCAGACATTCTCAACTTTATCCGCTCAATCTACATTCCCCACAATGCATTGCGGCTGCTGATGTCAATAGTATAACATAACGGAAGTCATCTGAGGAAAACATTAGACTTTGAGACCCTCTGTGGGCTGTATTATTTTTTTATTTTTTTATTTTTTTATTTTTTTATTTTTTTTAATTTTTTTTACCAAAAACTTTTTAACCAGTCACACATTTCCACTGGACAGGAGCACTCTGATTGGTTGAACTAGACTCATGTGAAAGGGCTGACTAATTATTTAAAAAATATTAAGCTATAAAGACTATAGCTACTTTTTCTTCTTTTTTAAAAATATTATAAGCCTTGTTATTCTCATACTTTCTGCTTTATGAATGCACGCGAGGCAGTGTGTGCTCCATGTGTGAGACAGAGGGAGGTATTTGGGAAGAATGTCAGAGGAGTGCATTATTCAAACTTAAACATTTTTGCACCATTTCACAAAATCAGGTTGTGCAGCTTTAAAATAAATAAATAATGGTAGTAGACGTAATAATGTACACCGACTGTGATGCTCCTTTGTCTCTCATTAGCTCCTATTAATCTATTTACCCTTGTCTGTGCCCTGACACCACCCCTGCTCCAGCCAAAGCCAAAGTGACACTGGCTCTGCGGGCGAGACTGGGGGGCCTTGAGGTCATCCCGGCGATGGCACTTGCTGTCGACCAGTCAGATGTGTGCGCGGTCCTGTAGGCGTAGGGGTGCTAGCTAAGATGCCTAGGAGAGTATAGAGTGAAGGGAGAGAGCCTGAGGAAGTGAGACATTCATTAGTAGAGCCAAGCTGATGCTGTCACCCTCACCCCAGCCCGGCTTCTGAGGATCCGGCTACGGCACACACGCCAAATTCTCAGCTGTTCCCCAACCTCTGTGCTCTGTGGAAAGAGACATGCCTTCAACATTCAAGTCACCTTTATGGTTGTGCATAGTATAAATATATGTGTGTGTTTGTGTGAGAGAAATGTTGTTTATGCATTCATGTGACCACACTTCAAATGTCCAATGAACAAGTATATCTTTGAAGGACAGGTATAGGTGGTAGGTTGCTCACAGCTTTCTGTCTCATCCTAGTTCCATCTAGACACCAAGGCAATGGTTCACAATAGTAAGATATACTGTTAATATAATAATAATGTGATTATGAATAAAAATACAATATATAAACAATACTCGGTGCTATATGTGTACTGTAATAATATAATGAATATCTTTTGGAACATGATTTTGAAACTACAAATTTGCTGGGACACACAGTCATCTCTAGGTTTTACGGAGAATGGTCCTAAAAAACACACAGCAAGAAAAGTTTGAGTCCCAGACCGGGCACCAGGGCCTTACTGTGTGGAGTTTGCATGTGTCTCCCCGTGTCTGGGTGGGTTTCTCCCGGGTACTCTGGTTTCCCCCATCAACCCAAAACATGCACTATAGGTTAATCCTCCAAATAGATACATCCTGACTATGATCCTGGCTCAAGATCTGGAGATGGGTCCCCGGGCGCTGCACTGCGGCTGCCCACTGCTCCCGACAGGTTGCCCCAGTGGCACTGAGGGACGGGTCAAATGCAGAGGACAAATTTATCTACGGGGATCAATAAAGTGTAACCCTAACTGAAAAGCAACGGTAACTCAAATACTTCACTACTACTGTATCTTCTAAGGTGTGCCTCAAGTCACAGTTGGGTTTTTCACGGTATAAAAATAAATGGATGGTTAACTGTTCCATACTTCCAACTGTTTTATGCTGCAAAAAACTGCCACCCCCCATCCAGAAGGGGACGATGATAGAGTGAGAAGATAGTGAGAGAACGTACATTGCAACCATCAGAAACGTTCACATAGAAGTTCATGGTTCATCGGCAAAACACTTTGTGTTTATTTCCGGCAGCTCTGATGTCAAATGAGTGGAGCGTGTTCCCTCCGTCAACTCTCACTCGCCTTTGAAAGCAGAGACGGTTTTTATTGGCTCTGTAATGTGATGAGAGGGGCCAGGAGTCAATTACTGTGTACTTCTGTCTCTCTTCCTGAGCATGGACTTGTTAGTGCACTGTGCTACACAAGACCAGGGCTGCATGCGCTTCATCATTTGTCTCACACATATAAACATGGGCTATTATCTTTAGGCCATATATTGGAATATTGAATGGGGAATTATAAAAGGTGCGTGCGCTCACTGGCCCCTTTATTAGAATTTGTACCTAATCAGAGGTGGATAGCCAATATTTGACTCAAGTAAGAGTACCGTTATTTCAAAATAATGTTACTCAAGTAAAAGTAAAAAGTACTCATTCACATAATTACTGGATTAAGAGTAGAAAAGTACTGGTGAAAAAACTACTCAAGTCCTGAGTAACTGAGCGTAATGTCAGATTATTTGTTTAATTTTGTGGTAATCTGGCAAAAAAATGCAAAGATATAAACAGATTTTGATATTTTCAAAAGATAAACTAAAAACATAAATAATAATTTCAAAAATGAAGGCAAAAGGAACAGAATTTCCACATCATCACATGTTTCACATAAAGCTATACTCTTACTCTTTCTAGATTTTACTCAAGTAAGAGTACAGTTACTTCAAAATATTATTACTCAAGTAAAAGTATTGTGCAGTAAAGCTACTCTTAGAAGTACAAGTTATGTAAAAAATAACTGAGTAAATGTAACTGAGTAAATGTAACTGAGTAAATGTAACTGAGTACTACCCACCTTTGTACCTAATAAAGTGGCACCAGGTGATCTCCAGCTGCTGTAGACCTCCAGTTCATGTAATTTTCTGCAGACCTTGGTATAGTAAACTGTAAGTTAAGATACTGTTAACTGCCTGTTATTTCAAACCAGTCTAAAATCTAATATTGACCAAAAAAAAAAAACAATATCACAAATTCTAACACAAACACTATTGTCTTTTGTATAGTTGATCTTTTTCTATGGACAAATAATTGAGTGAACTGATTCCAGCTAGTATTTTAGTAGCATACAGAGGCGGACAGACTCACAAAAAATGCACTCAAAAAGAGTATTATTACTTCACAGTAATATTACACACGGAGTAAAAGTATTGAAAAGTATTCTTGAAAAGGTAACTCAAACAAAAGCATATTTAATTGATTATTTTCAGATTGTCAGGGCCCACAGCTCTGTCTTTGGTAGTAGCATGAATAATCACTATATCAATCACCATGAGTAAGAGTAGTTGGCTCTCAATATATGCATCTAAGTGATGACCCCAGACCTAGGCAAACCCTACCTCAGACCAGTACCTCATAGTTACTGTGATAGTCTATACCCCTTATGCTAAGAAACTATATGCCTGAATAAAAAGACCACAAAGGGCCACAAAGTATTATTGTTTACCCAAACAATGCATTACCCCCCAAGACTTCCTGAGTCCACTTGACCTGACATTTTGTAATTAGTCAGACCTTGCTAGTTTGTGCTAAAAGAGGCTCCTTGGTCCCTGTCTACATCATTATACATGACTGGTGCTAAACTAAATTGCAGATTCGGCTAAAAATACAGAAGTGGTTTATCTTATTTTGGTACTTGCATTTCTTAGCTAATTTACAGGTGTGTTTTCTGTTGGTGTCTGCGAGTTACCTTTATGTTGGTTTTTGTTTTGCTTACATAGAACATAATGAAAAGGAGTCTAGACGTCACATAGTTATAAAAAGGGTCTTTGTAACTTATTGAACATGTGTACTTTATAGGCTACATCAAGTTTCTTAATACGTCCTTATCCTATGTAAGGTATGCTTCAAATAGTTAACTTATAGCGCTATACGTGTAGACTGCATGACCTCCCTGTGTTACCCTGGGTTATCAGTGTCAGCCCTGTGAAAAACTGACTTGTCTAAACTTGCCCCCGCCTTTGGCCCATAGTAGCTGGGATAGGTTCCAGACACTACAATGGGACCAAGAGGAAGAAGGTGTATGAATTTATAATACTATACATTCATTGATGAATAGATCTCCCTGGCTGTGGCAAACTATAACTGTGGATAATTAAAATTAAAATGACTACTTTACATTCACTCAAAATGCTGAAGACTGAAAAGCCTGTTTCTATTAGGAGAAATACATTTAGCCTGTTGTGCTTGATAATTTCATACATCCTGTCAATCTCTCCATGTTACATGTTTAGTTATGCAGTGACTCTTTTGATGATTTTTTCCTTCTGTTTGTGTGAATATCACATTGTGCCTCACAGAATACACAGCGGAAATAAGATAATGAATTCACTGTATAATATTTTAATTCTCTTCAATGGGGTTGCTCTTTGCCAAATTCAGGTTATGAGAACCCCTGGCTTTGTTCATTTGTTTTAATTAACCAGAAGAGAAGAGGTGAGCGTAAAAACACACCAACACATTGTTAGGGTAATTACAGATAAATCCCTCCATGTTACATCTGTGATAATGAGCCTAAGTCTGGGCAACGAGAGTCCTATACTGTATTCACTGGAGTTAACATACAATGATCTGTGCCAGGTCATTGTCATTAATGAATCTAAATACTGAATCATTCTATCCATCTAGCAATTTTTTTCTCTGCTTGAACTAAAGCAGAAAAAAAGCTAAGCGAAGCTACAGCTAATATACAATTTGTCTCAAAAAATCTAAATGGTATCCTACTCGTGTGTTCTCTCTATCTTCCAATGAGCACTGCCCATCCTGGTTTGCACCTTCTCCCACAGCTATATCTCCAAGAATATATATACATATATCCAAGAATTGCATTATAATATCTAGGTCGTTCAAATTTGTATAAGCTTATTGTTTTATTTTTTTTATATCTATTCAATAAGTCTACTTGCTTACAAAACTGCTGAATCTATGCACATATCAATTTAATTAAAGTAATATAATAAATAGCATGTTCCTACATCAGATACTGTATATACGCATTTCTGGCGGATGAAAATATTAAAACCCATTAATAAAGGGTTTTCTCTCATGGACACAAAAAAGTCCTGTGGCAAATTTCAAGATGATTTTTCCTTCCACATGAATGCTTAATTACCTAAATGAACTCATTATGTACTTGAATGGACTAATGTGACTCTCCATCCAAGGTCAAGTCTGACAGAGATTTAAATTGACCAGTGTGCAGGCCTCTGAGACAAGGAGCCGGGTCCACTGCCAAAAGACAATATTGAAGAAGCTGAGGAGTAAAAAAATACATGGTAGATAATAGTGATACGTGTAGAAACAATTGGACGTGTTAGGTAGATTCAGATGTGGGTATTAGCCTGAAATTGTGCTTCAGTAAGGGTATTGTTACTTCAAAATATTACTTGTTTGTTTCCAAAAAAAACATAATAACACAAATGAAGGCACAAGAAATGCAATTGTTGGACTATAATTGTCTTTTTTAGTATTTTATGTTTGGTGGGTAATGTCCACAAAAATTCTACTCATGTCATATTCAACTGCTTATCCGTGGCCCCTAAATTACACTGACCTCCTCCCGGTGGGATGTGCCTGAAATACCTCCCCAGGGAGGCGACCAGGAAGCATCTGAAATAGATGCCCGAGCCACCTCAGCTGGCTCCTCTTGATGTGAAGGAACAGCGACTCTACTCTGAGCACCTCCCAAGTGACCGAGCTTCTCTAAGGCCCAGCCACCCTGAGGAGGAAACTCATTTCAGCCACTTGTAGTCGCAATCTTGTCCTTTCAGTCATTGCCCAAAGCTTGTGACCATAGGTGAGGGTAGGAACATAGATTGACTGGTAAATCAAGCTCCTGCCTTGGTCATACAGAGACCAGACAGCCCTTATCAAAGGGCCCCGGACTCCATACTCCTGAAGCACCCCTCACAGAATACCACAAGGGACACGGTCGAATACCTTCTCCAGATCCACAAAGCACATGTGGACTGGTTGGGCAAACTCCCATTAACCCTCACGCACCCTCTGGAGGGTGTAGAGCTGATCCAGTGTTCCACTTCCGGGACGCAAACCGCATGGTTCCTCCTGATTCCGAGGTTCGAATATCGGCCAAATTCTCCTCACCAGTTCCAGAAGACTTTCCCGAGGAGGATAAGAATTGTGATCCCTCTGTAGTTGGAACACACTCTCCGGTCCCCCTTCTAAGAAAGAGGGACCACCACCCAGGTCTGCTACTCCAGAGGTACTGTCCCCAACCACCATGTGATGTTGCAGAGGCGTGTTAACCAAGCGAGTCTAACAGTTCTTCCGATCCAAAGCATTTCATTGCATTTTTTTGACCCTGTGTTGAATGTGCATATGACAAATAAACTGAAACCTGAAACCTGACAGCCCCACAAAATCCAAAAACTTAGGTAGTCAAGGTGGATCTCATCCACCCCCAGTGCCCTGCTGCCGAGGAGCTGTTGGATGAGTCCACCTCTGAGTCCTCAGCCTCTGCTTCCTCAGTGGAAGATGTGACGGTGAGATTGAGGATTGCTTGACAGTATCCCCAGTTGAGGTCAACAGCTCCCTCTGTAAACAGTGTTGGAAGAGCACTGCTTCCCCCTTCTGAGGTGGCCGAATTTGCCAGAATCGATTTGAGTCCGACAGTTGGCTCTGCAAACTCCTGAGCTGCAGCACACTTGGCCTGCCGGTACCCGTCAAGAGTCCCACAGGCCAAAAAGGCCAACCAATAACAAAAATACCACTCGAGTTCAGACCTGGGAGGTTGCTCCTCCAATCACCCACTCCAGGTGTGAGCGTTGAAGTCCCCCAGCAGAACAATGGAGTCCCAGTCGGAGCACTGTCCAGTACCCCTCTCGGGGACTCCAAGAAGGCAGGATATTCGGCGCTGCCGTTTGGCCCATTGCCACAAACAACAGTGAGAGCCCTCCACCCGACCCAAAGGTGCAGAGAGGTGACCCTCTTGTTCACTAGGGTGAACTCCAACACATGGTGCCTGAGCTGGGGAGCTATAAGCAAGCCCACACCAGCTCGTCGCCTCTCACCGTGCGCAACTCTAGAGTAGTGGGTACTGGGTTCCAGAGTCCAAGCTGTGTACCGGTATCTCTAAACCTCCCACACAAGCTCAGGCTCCTTCCCCCCCAGAGAGGTGATGTTCCATGTCCCAACAGCTGCTGTGACCAGGGATCAGGTCGTTGAGGCCTCGGCCTTTGACAACCGACCCCCTAATCTGTGGGTGGTAAGTCCACAGGACCAGCAGACACTCGTATACCCCAGGTTTGGCTCCAAGGTGGGGCCCTGGCTACACCATACCGGGTGACGTCTTGGTCCTTGATTTTGAACAATTCTACTCAAGTAAGGTTATTCTTACTTCAAAATAAAATTAGTAGCATTGAAGGTAACTACTTTTATAAGTACAATTTATTCAAAAAGTTCTTTAAATAAATGCAAAAATAACTCCTTACCAACCTCACTCAATTGAATTAATGGCATTTGCAGATTAGAGATTCTAGGCACATCACTTTGTCTTTGGAGCTAGGCTGAATAAATCATTTCAATCACCATGTCACGCAGCATTGAAAGTGACGAAATGATGAACCTGGGATTGAAAAAGCTGATGTTGCTAAAAAACTTTTTTGTAGGTCATACTATCAATCACACATCTGGGGAAATGACGTGTGATTGGCAAAACTGGGGCTAGAAAAAGATTTACATGCACTTAGGTGGAAAACACAGCATTTAGTAAGTCCAATTTTTGTTTTAGTATACCATATATATTCTTAGTAACAACATTATTGAGCTTTGTTTGTTACAACATCATAGAGAGTTGTAAATCATGAATTAATGTCTCTTGTTTTTTGCATTTTGGCCCTTTGGGCTGGACTGGAGTGATGGATTGGTCAATAAAGCAGGGGACAAATGAGTGAATGAGTGGACATGGGGAGTGTCACAGGTCCTCAAACTATTAAATGAGACCAACTGTGCAGAGAATATAGATTATTTAAATTTCTAAGACAATATATTGGACCATTTTGAACATTATCTGTGGATTGTGTAGTAATATTCCTCCTCAATGAGCTTCCTCAGGTTTTGCTAACATCCAGTTGCTCTCCTCATCTCTTCTATCTGGCTGCGTTGGGCTTGTGTTCCCGGGGACCATGGGGAAGGACAAGTCCTGGCTGTCCTGGCTCTTGACAGAGGAGATAAATCACTCGGCACACCGGAGGATAGCCTTCCAGTCGGCAAGCTGGGAACTTCATTATCCCGCCCCTGCCACACATTACCAGATCGTCACTGATTGGGCCGGCGCAGTGGCATGCACAGCCTACTTCTGTCATGGTCAGAGAAGCCTCATATCTGTCTCTGTATACAGGGAAGAAAAGGAGAGGAGAGATGAGCACTAAATAATTAGAGATTTCATTTATGTGACAAAAATACTGGAAAAAATAATCCGATTTGTGTTAAAAAAAAAGGTGATTCTGCATTTTCAGACCACAGATCCAGCTTTAGATTTTGGTATACAGCAGGGATGCCCAAAGTGGGGCACGGGGGCCAAAGTTTGCCCCCTAAGCACTTAGATTTGGCCCGTGAGGACTTCCCATGATCCAGGCAGTTTATGAGTGTGTATTCAATTATGAAATTATTATTATTTGAAGTCACATAATTAGCTGTGGTTGAAAAGAAAGTAAGGAATGCATTTTATGATTTACTTAAACTTCAAAAATAATGGAATTTAGACATTTACACCAATGTTTGACAGACAATAAAAATAAAGATTTCCTTAGAATTATCAGATGAACATCACAAGACTTTCTCAATCTCAGTCACTGACCATACAACATGTCAAGGTCAAATATCAACTGGTGATCTAAACCAGGTGTATAGCATGATGGTCAGGTGTTCCTCACAAGATCAAAACCTGCCATTATAAACCAACCAACATTTCCTTCTTCACTTCTGAGGCATGTGGCGAGTGCAAATGAAACTGTAAGAGGAGCGTGACTCGGGCGTCACTTCTCACCAGCAACTTGGCAGATGTCAGTTCACTCGTGTGGCCTCGCTCGCACTATTGGCGCTACCACACTGACTCCTAATCAGGTTTTCAGCAGAAGACACTTCTATCTGGGCGTCTACTTTTTCACGTGCAGTCAATTTCATAGTAACTTTTGCCACCCCATCTAACCCTAAATAAATGGTGGATTTATTGGTGAGATTGTGTGTCTTCAGAATAAATTTGAGACATTCCCCTTTTTTACAATGAATTGAGATGTGTCAGAGATGTGCTACTCAACTCTGCCTAGACTGAAACTCGTATAGAACCCATGATTCCTGTTTATATTCCTAAATGGGATCTAAACGTATGCTTTTTCTGCTTAGGCCCTCACTATTTTCACCCAACCTTACCCCCAAATATTTTTATTTTAGTTAGTCTGTCTGTGAACATTAAAAAAAAATTCATTGTTTGAGATTCTTTACAATTGCTTTGAGGGTGTGACTGTTTGAAACCCTGATGACTATAATCAGGTTTTCAGTAGAAGACACCTACAGTAGTCTGTGTTTATGCATCTATTTGGCATTTTAAAATTCCATCGAACTTTTGTCTCTTTCTGCTTATGCCCTCTCCATTTTCACCCTGTCTAACCCCACCCCCGACTTCACCCCCCCACACACACACACCCTCCCCCCACCCGCCTGGGTCTTATGTGTCACAGGATCCCCGGGGTGTGTGTGGGCTAATTAGGGTGAGGCGGATCGCGGAGAAACACAGGTGTTAGCCAGACCCTATTCAGTGTGTTCAGAGTAATGACTGTACCATAGCCCCCTCATCCTAACATCACACACACACACACACACACACATACATGCACACACCCTCTGGGTAATTTGTCGCTACCCTGTATAACCATGCATCTCTGTGCTCCACTTCTGTTTGCTTTTCATTAATTCTTTTTATGTGGTTATTTGTTAGCATTATTTATGGCCCACACAAATATTAGCGCCATTAGCTGGAGACACAACAGTGACTTTGCCACCTGAGCCGCGAGGGCTATGGAGCAGTTTGATGTGTCTTTATCAGGTCAAGGTGGTCTGTTAACATGTGTGCGAGTGCATTTCTCATACTGTGTGACTTTTGTTCTTTGGCAGCTGTCTCTAATTTGCAATGTTGGTTTTTTTATTTTTTAATAGTGAGCACAATAACAAAAAGAAAACAAATAATATTGCATCAGAAAGCTGTCTTTTAAGCTTTTTACCTCAATTTGTGAAACTTCATCCCTCTTCCTCTCCATCCCTTCTCTTCCCTCTATCACAGTCTCACACAGACCAGGAAGTATAAGAACAACAAGCAGTGATCTGGAGTTGGCTTTTAATTCTTTAAAGAGCTGGGAATTTTTAAATATAACATTAGCCCCCTCACATTTCTGAAAGATTATAGTTCTGGATAAATAATGGATGTATCGACCAATCAGAACACCATATGATATTAACACATTCATACACAGGAAAGGTGGTGAAGTGTCTTTACCAATGACATAAAAGCAGGATGAAACAGGCGGGGAATTGAACCAACAACCTTACCTCCTGAGTTACTGCCTTACATTGTTGATGAATGTTACTCGTTAGTTTGCTCGTTACTGCCTCTAGAAACACGTTACTGTGTTACCCTCTGGTAAAATCTGGTGACACATTAGAGTACTCATGCGTTACTTCCCAACAAAACACAAACAAACTACACAACCAAGTCATTTCTGCACGGATCAACAAGAATGTCACAGATCAAGATGCACATGAATCTTAGCCTGATGATTAGCCTATGAAGTGGCATCGTGGAGAACAGCACACCCTCTGTGTTCACAGACCCGACTTTAGTGCCCTGACTCTGGGCAGGGACGCCACAGAGGACCCCCAGTCCTGTTTTCCAGCGGCCTTGTTGCAGTCAGAATAAAACCCACAATGGCAACACGTCCTATTCACCGAAACTAGTGTTTGACTTTCCATAAACAAGCTATGGCTAACACTTCTGCATGATAGCACCACATTAAGCACCATTAACTTTCAAATGTTTTGGTTAGCGTGCTCTTGTTTTGAAAAAGTAACTCAGGACTAGATTACTGAGTATCTGAGTACTCTAACAGGTTACCCCCAACACTGCTGCCTAAGAATATAAATCTAATACTAAAAATAAAAAGGGATCTCCTCCTTCCTCCACCTGACTTTTAAAATATGAGTATGAGAATTCCTGTTAAGAATTTATGAACACAAATCGACACAGGGCAAAAGCAGAAGATGCAAAAATGACACGTGTGAAGATGGGAGCTCATAGAGGATGAGGAGGAGATGAAGAGCGGGCATGCTCTGTTAAGTGCATAAGTGGCCAAATGCACCCAGTGATGTGGAACTAGACCCTGAGAATACTGTCCCGGGTCAAGCCTCGTCACAATCACTTGGGCCACTGTGGCTCACTCAGGCAGAACACAGCAGGAAGGAAGAGCCAGCTTGAGTCAGCAGCATTTGGATCTGTACTGGGACATTTATTGGACAAATATGTGAAAAATAGAATACATCTAGGAATAATATTAGTAAACGTGTAGGGATAGTACATAAGCAAACATCTCGGACCCTGAGAACTTCAGGCACAGGCCTTCTGCTGACGCCCCCAAAGTCAGGATTACCTGTCCTGATGGAGACGAGCTTAGGCGTATCCACTAAGGTATTATATGCATTTTGTCCACACAGATCTGGCTTTTTTGTGAGAACCAATATGGGGTCCCAGAGTGGAAAGAAATCAAAATGCAGATTTGATATTTCTGTGTTTAGCCATATGCTTCTGAAACAATGACATCATAGCTCCATCTCTCTTTGTAACCCGCATGAGCTGCACTCTGACAATAACAACAAACATGGCGCTCACGGCACCACCAACAGGCCCGGCATACACATTACAGCATCTCCAGTGGTGCTGCGTGAACCCGTGTGGACAAGAAACATTGTATTTATAAAGTGAATCATTATTATAGTTAAAGTGACCTTCTCATATTGATGAAGAATGACTTTTGCTTTACCTTTATGATATACTGCATACCACTTCAACTCTGCAGTCCAAGTATTAGCTGGCTGTCAAATTCCCAGAAATACCAATAATCAGTTCTCCTCCACCTTCCCTCTCACCAGTTGGTCTAACAGAAGTATTTTGTCACAATAATGTGCCAAAAGCGGGACCTATTCACTGCACACACTCTCTGATATTTCACAGAGAACGTCAAAGCAAAGAGATGTCAAAGGCAGCGGTGTCAAATAGAGAGTTTGTCAGAATAATAAACCGGGCCGACTTTTTGAAAAAGCTTCAGGTATACACAGACAGACTACATTACCGAGCGGATAGTGAGCGAACTGATCACTTGCTCATTTGCACTTTTTCACTCAGGGGTCGGAAGGTGTGACTTGAGGTGTTTGTTCTTTTTTTTTCTACACAACTCGTCACCATCGACCTGTAAGTAGCTCAGGTGTTGCACAGAGGAGCCATAATGCTGAGAATTTGTGAAATCACACACGATACAGAAGTTGGATGAGCAGCACTGAAACCTGGGGGAAAGTTGGGTTTGGCAGCTGAAAGAAACTTCAGATTTTTTCTTTGTTTTCATTTTCAATACAGGACTTTTTTCACTGAGGGCTGGATTGTGAAAAACTCAACTCGGAGGGGGCCACTCGCCGAGCTGACATACTATTGCTTTGGTTGTATCTGTTTTCTGGCCATATACTGAATGCTATACGTCCCTCTATATTAGAAACACACAAACAAAGTGGAAAGACGTCTTGTTATTTTTTTTTTTATTTGGGTTATGTAGAATCACAAATAATTGCTCTGAGGGCCGCATTTGGTCCCCGGGCCATAATTTGGACACCCCTGACTTTTGCAAGCAATTGCAATGTTTAAATGAAATAACCCATTACCTCATTAACTGTAAAACTGTTCAAGACTAAATGACAATAGCTTCTGTGGTAACCAAGAAAGTGTATTAGCAAAATAAAAAAATAAATATTGTGTGATTTTGCTTTGAAATAACTTTATATTGAATTTTACGATTGCGAGACAGTGCTAAACACTTCGACAAGGGTGCAGTAATGTAAACAAATGATTGGGTCAAATTAGGGCGTAGGTGGTGACTTCTGTGTTTAGATAAAGCTTACCTTCAGTGATTAGTAATGGAAATAATTAAATAAAACAACTGAATGAGTCTGTGACATAAATGTGTTTGCCACATACTCTAGGATCCAGACAGTTAGTGAGATGAGAGGTGATAGTTCTACCCTGTGTCAAAGCCATTCACAGACACTTAGAGTATGTTATGATTGTTAATTGACATTTCTCCATAGTGATAAAATATAGTGTTAAATGTTCATTAACTAACAATAACTATGTGGTATTTGCAATTCTTTTGGCATTTAACATTTTATAAACTCAGATGAAGTGCATTCTCCTTTAGAACCCTCTATCCCCCTGCTGGCAACTCCCACTTCAGTTCACTGGCCAATGCCAACCATGGAAACTAAAAGCAAGACGAGTTTTTTTGGTAAAGTGTGTTTCACTCCTGAGAAGATCAGTGCCTCATTATGCAGGATTACACAAAGATGCATCAATGAAACAATCTACAAAAAAAGTTAGTTAGCAGAGAATAATAGAGTAAGCACACATGTACATGTCCAAATATGGTAGTTTTAGGGACAATTGTGACCCACTATAGTGCCAGATAATGTCTATGATACAGTATCTGCTAACCCATTACTGAGATGACCGGTGTCAAGAGGGCCCTCGACAAAGGCCATTTGACCATGTAGAGACTTACTTTCTGTCACCAAAAAGCATGTGTTATCTTCACGTGGTTTGGCTTAATGTTCAGCATTAATGTGGAAGGGAGTTTTAACTTGCGTTTTATTTTGAGCTTCACAAATAACCTTTACCGCCTTGTACCCCTGCACTGACGAGGAAAGTCTTATAGTTTTTCGGAAGAAGGGTAAAAACATCCAAGTGAAACCTCAAAGACACAATATAATATTTCTTTTTTTTTTTTTTTTTTTAGGTTCATTTTCCAGATTCAAAAACTTCTGTACAACTGAGTGTGGTATTTACTCAAATAATTCACTATGTGTAGAGAAACCCGTAAACAAGACTCTCAAAAGTGTGAGTGGACCCCAGGAGGAACATCCTTTACTCTGATAAAGGCTAAGGGGGATCCTTAAATAAATAAATAAACAAAGGTCCTCCATAAAAAGTAAAAAAAATATTTATTAAGAATGGCCAGCAAATGTAAAAATGTCAGAAACAGCAAGCCACAGTGCATTGTATAAATGAGATGCAGATTCTCATAATAAAGAAAGTGCTAACTATGCTGCATTATAGATTTTCTATGCTAATAAGATATTTATTTCTACCCCTGCATTAATTTGACTTTAGATAATCATATACAATTTTTATGTGTTAAGGTATATGGTTTAATAAAATTCACAATCATATTTTACCCTGGTGCATTGGTTTTGACAGACCACAATTAACTATTGTATGTTCATTTGCACACTTGACTTCATAGGTAATGCAAGCCGCACATTATTTTACACACATCAAAGAATTATGTATGTACAGTATCTCAATAATTACTTCTTCAACACTGTAGGGGACATCATGGTCACAGTGGCTCCAAAAACCCTAATAATCAGACTCAGGACAAGATTATAAAACATCTAACAGTGTGGTAGGAAAATTCCATAAATGCAATATTTTTCCCTGGAATAAGGTAAAGCACTGTGTTTGTATAGGCCCTTTAAACATGTAGCTTCATACACATCCAACAGGGCAGGCCAGCCGAGTGGGAGACAGTCTGGCTGCCCCGAACTCAACAAACATCGTCACAGCAAACAAATCTGTTCCCAATTTTAATGTGATCAAACAAATTACAGAAACATTTTCACAGGCGATACTTTTCAACTCTCAGACTTCCAGGGAGTTAGCGCCAAGCCAAGATATTTATCCTTCAGGGGGAAAATACCTATGTGAAATCATCCTTTTCTATATGCAGTTTCACAGTCCCTCCCTTTAACGTTTCTGATACAGTTTAAAGGGAACTATATTCACACATACACGAGCGGCCGGTGGTAAAAGCGTGACGTTTGGTAAAAAGCCATGACATGCTCGGGATTCTTTGCCCTTATCGCCGTGTAAGACTACTTATTTGCTGGATGTTTTATTAGAGGCGTAGAGCCCAGCATTCGTGCATTTAATCACACCCACCCCAGAGAGAGAGAGAGAGAGAGAGAGAGAGAGAGAGAGAGAGAGAGACAACTGCCAAAGTGTTTATGCATCAAAAACTGTTGAGAAATGGCTTGGTGATGTCTGAAGTTAAAGCTTGTCAAGTACAATTAAGCATTTTTGTTCAACACTAGAAAACATTTTTCAGACAAATGCCATAATTCTCGAAAACGCCGCCTGTTTGGGGAGCTACTTCTTTCTCTCAGCTGAAAAAAGCTCAGATTAAGTTCATAACCCTTTAAGGCCCTTGTTCCCCCTGTTGACCACGCCCACTTCACTACTACAACCAATGCAACTGATGTAAAGTAGTTGCAGGGAGTTTTTTTTTTGTTTTTTAAACTATATGTACAAAGGTGAAACCAGGAGTTTTCAGCTCCTGAGAAGGTCAGGACCTCAGCATACAAAAGGACTCAAACGTGGGTGAAGGAACTCTAGGTATCTTTGAGGTAGAAACTACAATATAATAGTGAAAAGCTCCTAAAACTTGAGTTAGCATAGTATAGCCCTCTTCTGTTGTCAATGTGAAATGAATTGTATTTTTTTTATGACTTCTGGACATTTGTTTGTGTAAAGCCCTGCCAGTTGTAATGTACTCCCCTGTCCTCACTCTTGCCTTCCACCATGCCCCTCAAAGTGCAAGGGTTCATGGGAATGGCCATTGGGAAGCATTGCTCAGCGACTTCCCACAGCCTAGAGACAGCTGTACTCTTTTAACCCTTTCCCCCATATGACTTTTGCAAAAACACACAAGGCATTTTTCACAACATAAAGGAATGTGTCCAGTAGGTAGCTTTTCACGTCACCCTGTCTCTCTGGTTTAGACCTTGGTTAGTTCTCGTTAAATAATGGTTCAATCTTAATGTATTGTCCAAGTTTAGCCTTTGTGTTGCCTTCAGGTTTGTACTTGTTTGTCACACAAAATAAGCTAAAGTCAGTAAATTTAATGCCAAAAACATGAATATTTTTTATCTTTGTAAAAACTAAAAATAAGTCAATTTGACCCAAAGGCAACACAATTAAACCTGGATTTTTCTATTGGTTTAGACTCAGTTTAGCTCTGGTTTAGTTTTAATGTAGTCCTGAATTCAGTTAAAACTTGATTTAGACCAGACTTGGTTAAGCCATGTGTATGTGTGTGTTTTTTTTTGTTGTTTGTTTGTTGTCTTAAGATTTGGCAAGACATTGTAGCTTCTATCTGGATAGCGTATATATTTCTTTCATATAGCCTACTGTATTAAATATACATAAAATACTGAGGTCCAGACTTCTTGTAACCTAAATGCTACATATACAGCCAAGGATACAGTGATGCAGTTTGTAAATGGATTACCTGTGAACATTTATCACTGGACCTTTTCAATGGCAAGCTATGGCCACTGGACTTCACTAAACCCACCCTCTTTTAGCATTGCTAAAACAAACAAACATACTAATGGTCCAGTTGTCCCCAAAAGTCTAAATTTACAAGTTTTAAGTTGTAAGTCCCCGCCCGTGCACACGCTGTCAGGCCCTCCCGTGGACCACCACCCGCGGGAGGTACCGTAAAGGGCTGGTGCAATGTGGATCGGGCGGTGGTCGAAGGCGGGAGTTCCCTGCTTAGACTGCTGCCTCTGCGAGCCGGTTTCGGACAAGGGGAAGAAAATGGATGGATGGATGGAAGTTGTAAATCTCAATTGGAACACTCCATGTCGGATATCTTACTATGACAGTCGCACAAACAACCCAGATTTGAAAATCCAATATGGCTCCGCTCATGACAAGAGAGAGACAATGAGTTACCATAGATGTTTATAGAGTTCCTCATCGAGAGGAGTCAGCTGAGGTGGCTCGGGCATCTGTTTCGGATGCCCCCTGGATGCCTGTCCAGGCATGTCCCACCGGGAGGAGACCCCGGGGAAGACCTCAGACACGCTGGAGGGATTATATCTCTCAGCTGGCCTGGGAACATCTTGGAGGAGCAAGAGCTGGAGGAAGTGTCTGGGGAGGGGGAAATCTGGGCATCTCTGCTTAGACTGCTGCCTCCATGACCCGGCCCCAGATAAGCGGAAGAAGATGGATGGACTGCTGTGGGTGTTTTGAAAAGCACTATATAGCTCCAACCCATTAATATCATTAAAACCGTTGCACATCAAGGATTTCTTTACAATTCATAAGCTATTGCATATTATGTGCAGGTAGCATTAAGTGAGTGAACATAACAACATCTGACAGGAAGTGGAGATGAGTTTTCAACCAGTTCCCACACTGCTAACACTCAAGAGCAATAAAGTCACATCTCATCTGGATCTGCCACAGTCACACACACAAGTGCACACCAACACCCACATACGTACACAACTACATCTGGCTAAGTGAAGATAAGTGGCAGCATCATGAAGTGAAGAGATACTAATAATCGGTTAAAGAGCCTTAAAGTCAATGGAGCACAACATGGTACACAATTCATATCAAATGAAGCCATCAGAAAAGCAATATGCTGTAAAATAGAGCACTGATTGGACTGTTTATCTAACTCTGGGACTAGTCCATACCATTGATTTGTCCTTATCTTGATCACAGAGTAGCAGTTACGCAACAACACTTTATTAGGAATAGACCTCAAAGCTAATGGTAAAGTGGTGCCCAAACCAGTCAGACCTCTGGCTTCAACAAGGCATTTTTACTCACACAAATGCCACTCATTGGATATAGTATGTTTTCTCTATAAACTCAGTCAACAGTCAACTTGGCTCAAGCAACCAGGGCATGTTAAAAGGCACTTAAATAATCTATTGATGTGACAGAACAGGCCAGTTAGTAATTTGAGCTCACAAGCAGGTAAATTAACCTACCTAATAAAGTGACCAGCGAGTGGCTGTATAGACCCTTTCAAAGTTTGTAAATAGAAAGTTCTAAATTCCGCAATATTTTCAACTGGAGGGAAGACCATAATACATTTTCAATGGAGAAATTAGAATTAGCCACAAAATATTCCATATTAAGATGGTTTTGACAGATGACAACCACTCTGCTACATGTAGGTGATGTCAGAGCCTGGTTAGGAAACATTAGTGAATGTACCTCACATTGTATGTTTATTTAATGTACACATTAGTAATGGTTAGACTTTTGGCCGGAGGCAAAATTCTTGATTTTTAGGTTTTACTGGACAAGTCCTTACAGAAATGTTGAAACCCACAATATATGCTCAGAAATATTCCATCCCTCACTTTTGCTCCAGTCGCCTCCATTCCAGAATTTTGAACATTCCATTTGACAAACATTTTAAAGGCTCAATAGACAGTATTCATATTCAGTCAGTATTTGCACAACAAAGACTTTTTTCCCTGACATACAAAAATTATACTTCAGTCAATGTTACCATATTTTCTCTCTTGTGTATGATGCCACTTGCTCACAAAAGCTAAGCCAACAACAACTGACTACACTTGACCATGGGAGATAAATAAGAATATACACAATGCATGACAATGAATGGCTTTCCAAGGATTCAGAAAGCATCGACCAACACCACGCATAGTTTTAATGAAGTAACTTTCACACAATAGCAGGTACATAGAGAACTAAGGGTCAAGTGCAGATAGAAGATTAATACTGCTTTCTTGGTGAAATCTAAGTTTTGTTTTTAATAATTTACCACTGTAGTAAAATACAGCAAAAAAACTTTCAAGGACTTTCTTTTCCCCCTAATTGCCACTGCCTCAATCCCTAGAGCTGTTCTGCGTTTCTTAATGCGAGCTGCAGTGCCATGCTAACAAACAAGGTAGAGTCTGTCTGTACTCCCTGTGTAGTCCTCCTAAAGCCCATAGTTGCTGGGAGATGCTGTCGTCACCCATGGAAGAAAAATAAATAATAAATGTTCAAAAACAACATATCTCTATACTGTTACTCTACATTTTACTTGAGTTATTTTCCAAGGTCAGAGCTGAGTTGGATAAATGCCCATGATAAATGCTATTGCTGAATACAGACAGCGATACAATGCGTTATAATGATTCAATATTACCATCAATTTCCAGGAGCTGTTTTGCTGCCCGTGCAGAGTTTGGCTCGTGTACGGTGCACAGCAGGCGGGAGGCCATATAAATATTTTATTGGGTACCTTATTATAGGGCTGGAGCATCACCCTGTACAAAACCTTGCTTTTGTTGGGATGAATTTCTGTCGTCATTGTTTAGCATCAGCTAAAGGGGCCCTATTATGCCAACTCGACTTTGCTGAGCTTTCTACGACATTATAATGTTCTGTTGTTTTCTTGTCAAAAGCATAGCCAAAGTTGTAGTTCATTCTATTCATGCATGTTTAAGTGTGCTGAGGTGCTAACCCTCTCAGGAGCTGAAAACACTGGAGCTGACAGACAGACAGACCGACACATGTCAGTCAATACATGCCTATGGCCTCTCTCGCCCCCGTCAAACCGTGGCAATCACACAGATCAACCACTACCCACTTTAAGTATTTACGACTAGCCGTGGTGGCATCTTGCTGTGTGTTTTGCTTGCTCCGTTTGCGTGGCTCATCCTTCACCCTCTCCGTGTTGAGTCTATCAGGAAGAGGAACTTGTTGACGTCGGAGCTCCCGTGGAACAATGAGCGAATGCCCACTGTATGCTAAACCATCTGAAGGTGCACTCATGTGTGTGTACACTATACAAACCTGGCTGCGCTTAATCAGCACAGGAGCTGCAAGAGATGGACCCTAACTGTGTGAAGATGGCAGTGTGTGATTCATTTTGTTTGGCCTGTGGTTTTGGGAGAAAAGAGCTATAAGAATCAGTGTTTCCCGTAGGTTTATAGGGTTCAGAGCGTCTTTTGAAGAACTACTGTAGGTTTAAAGGATGAAGACACTATTATAACGTGATAATGTGCCTAGCCCTAATTACATTTTTCTTGCCACTATATAAAAAAATATATATATATAAGGTTGCCGTTGGAGGAGGACACTGAACTGACTCCTGCACTGGGTTATTTTTGTTGAATACATTTTGTGTGAAATGTTGATGTCTAACGATATATAATAGCTACTGAAGTATCAGAATCTATGACCATTGAGGGAAAGTGAGTTAGGTGTATGGAGTCCCGTAGATCTCCTTTACCTTGGGCTTTCATTAATCCTCGTTTATCTATGGCTGTGTCCTTAAGGCCTACTTTTGAGCTTGTTTAATCCTGGTTTTCTGGTTTTTAGTTTAGTCCTGTTTCACCAGTGAGTAATGTTGCTTAAATCCTCTTTTCCAAAAAATAAAAATATAATCTGGCTCCTCTTTCTTCTACAAACCCATGTGACTGTCTGCCATTCAACTGCTTTGTCTGAACATAAGCAGAAACAGCAGCAGGTGTCTTGGCGGCGATTGTTCAGCAGTTCTCTCTTTTTCCCCTAATGCTTTGCTCTATATTTATGAAGGCTCTAAATATGGCAATAAAAAAGCATATAGGCTAGAAAACGGTTATGGATCCCCAGTGGTAACATTTCAATGTTTTTTATAGCAGATACACAAATGATGTGTGAGCTTGGAGGCAATTAGAGACGGATGGAGGGCTGAACACGTCTGCTGGAGAGATGAAGAGAATAGCAGAGGTTTTGTCGAATACGCACACACATAGAAAAACACACACAGACACACAATCTGGTCTGCAAACCCAAAAAGGCACACACACGCACCAGACAAAGACACAGCTGCTGTTAAGGCCATTACAATGATTCAGTCACTGCAGTGGAAACGGTGTGAGTCACCTACGGAAAAGGGCTCTGGTCACGGAGTCAACTGTCTCGCTTTGGCACTTCTGAAGAATGTAACGGCACCATGCAGTATACAATTACCCACACAAGTTGGACCCTTATATGGACAAAGGTCAAAGGTCACCCATAATACACATAACTTGATACAGTAAGCTTTAGGAACTGACATATACAGAAACCAACCATTTACTAAGCAGTTTCCAGAACAAAAATTACCCAAGGGCACCAGTGAAGGTCTTAGTTCTTCATTTCTTTTTTGTTTTGGCCTTTTTGAGCTTGAGAATGAGGCGGATTCAAACTCACAAGCATACTGACTAAGCTAAACCACAGCTCTTGGTTTATGTCTCACTTAGTTCTGGTTTAGTCATGGCTCTTTCACCTCTTGGGCTCCAGTTTAGTTGCATTGCTACGCTACTGCCAAAGAGTCAGAGTTTTGACCTTTATTTAACCAAATAAGTCCCAAGAGGAAATCTACACAAGCACAAGATTTTCTAGATTTGGGAATGACAAAAGAACTACATTCATTTTGTGAATTCCTGTTGCTGTCTTTAAAGAGTATTAAACAGTACTTAAAGATGTGGATCTATATCTGTATAGTGTGATACAATAAGTTATAGGAAATAGCTTTTAAACTCTCTGTGGTTTCTTCTGCAAAAGCCAAAAAACTACCACTTACCAGTAAGCAGTTTGCAGTGATCATTTTCTCAACAAAAGTCACCTGAAGTTCAGAAATATTACTTTGCGCAATAGAAAAGCATTATCGAGCGATTTCCTTCACCAGATATAGCAATACTCAAAAGTTGAACTATAAAAAGATCTATCTAGATTTTCAAAAACGTCACCAAATAGGATATGGTTTTGTGGCTGATAAAATATTTTCTACAATGTTATAGTGTGCTGTTTTTCACTCGACTGGCTTAGGTTTGACATCCCAATAAAACTAGAGGACGTCTGTACATTGTGTAGACAGCAGAAACTCAATGGATAGAATGTAGAATACCATAATTCATGCTTGCATTGCCCTAACATGCTAAATTGATTTCACTATTGTTTTTGTTCGTTCTGAAACATCTTCGACGGGGGCAAAGAGATCAGAAAAAGCAGACAAAATGTGCCGTCAGGTGCAATAACACAATTCATATGGATCATAATTAGGTTCAGTAGGTTGAACAATCAAACCACAGGAACAAAAGCACCTGTCAGAACCGACTGGCCGTGGCAGGAGACAAAGGGTCAAATGAGATGGAACGCTCCACTATTAACCTGATTTTACTTTTTTTTTTGGCTTGTAGCACCGTAATTACATGTTAAGTCTTCCTTCCCTGTAGGATGTGACTTGGCTTGTGCGACCCTGTGCAAACATGACTTAGATAACTTCTTAAGACATGGCCCAAGCAATGAATGGGAAAGCCCAGATTAACTGTGTAGGCAGATAAGTGAGGTATTTCTCTATGTGCTGAAGATTAATGCCTGCAGTGATAGTGCCTTCAACATGAGCTTAGTTTCAAATTTTATTATTGTGTCATTCAGACAGTCAAATAGGTACACTTTATGGCAATGCATTCAAATACATACATTATAATATAGAGTTTGTCCCCCTTTAGAAGATATAGCAATTTCCAGTTTCAAGATTATTGAATTTTTGGGGAATTTGTGTTCTTTCATTATGTAGAGCATTTAGGGTCAATCACTGATTTTGGATGAGAATCATTGGACAATCATTCCAGTTCATCTCAGCCTGATGAATTTATACATCCTCACCGAATAATTCCACAGGCTACATTATTAAATAGACTTATTCAACCAATAGTTAAGGATAAATGAAGGTAGTCAAGACAAACAAGCTGAAGTTCAAACCTTAAAGCTGAGGCTATAGCAGCGGACGACATCAACGGCCCACTTTATTAGGCACGGGTCTACCTAATAAAGTGGCTGGACACGGTGAAAAGACAAGGTTGCATGCATTAGCACAGTGATTTACAAGCTCCAACATGCCAGCAATGACTCAAGCAAACCAAACAGCCATGAATATCAATCAATGGTAGCGAACACAATGACTTCATCACAGTCCATAAAGTAGGCTTCACATGATCTCCTGGTAAACTCACCTTCAGTGTAGGACATGTTTGTGCAAAAGTGTGCATAGATTTGAACAAAGAGCATCTCTCAAAATGTTCCAACATGCTGTAAGGCTGCTGCAACTTCTTCTGTGTGCCTGTGTGTGTGGTTTGTGCATTTGTGTTATCTGTCAGACACGGTCACAGTGTACCAGCTAGTAAGGGATCTTTAATCACAATCCCTGACAAATTACTGCCTGCAGACAACAATTGATAAAGCAATAGTTAGAACACTGAGCTTAGCTTCTTTGTGGACATTATTATGCTAACTGGAATTTACTGGAATGTTGTTTCAGGAGGCCTGATATGACATAGCCAAACTTAATCAATAAATGTTATTGTTGTGTGACTTTTAATGTTTTTGTAAAAATATAGCAGCATACATTGCGTTTTTCAGCCTCCCCATGTTGCTAATATACGTTTTGCTAAAATGCTTGTTGTTGTAGGCAAACCTAAAGCCCGCCTACTCACGGCAATACTGCCACATGATTGGTCCGCGCCACCAGTGGAGTCGAGCAGACCGGAGCAGATCAGCAGGAGCGGCACAGGATGGATTTTTTCGCGAGTTTGGAAAACTACAACTCTCGCGAGAATCCAGCTTGCAGCTCAAGGAAAATTGTGTCTTAAAAAATCAATTATTCAAACAGCTTGAAAAAAGGCTCCAGAGTCTTGGAAATGTCATTACTGTTCCTATATTCTGGAACATAAAAAGAAATGAACTAATACTATGATGTAATATATTTTTGGAAATTGCCATACGGGCAAGAACAGTGGAAACGGAAAGAGCAATGAAAGTGTAACTGTAACAAAGTTTACTAGAAGGTCATTAGGTCGAAAAAGTATTCACAAAAAGCACACATTTAGTTATTCTGTTTGCGTAGACGAAATTGATGCCAGTCCATTTTTATTTCAAAATGAAGCTGAACAAGGTCATCTGAAGCCGTGAACACAAACAATATTTTGCAACTCTTACATGCTAATAAGGGCTATAATTTTGTCAACATAATGAACATTCAAACACTCTGGACACCAATGCTTTATTACATTTAAAAGTGAATCATTAATGTTAATATAACTTAAGTTATGCAAAAGTTCTTGATAATTTACATTTTAGCGTGGGCAAAGCCAGATTCATTAGCAGTAATTACCTAAATACCCACCTGACAGTTGACAGCAAAAAAATAACATAAACAAAGCACTTAGTATTTCAACAGAAGCTTGAAGAGAAAGGAAGATGTGAGCAGCCTACAAACAGTACATTTGAATGTAAAAATATAAAGTGTGGTCACCTGACTGGTTTATTCTGAACGATCTAAACTGTTCAGAATGAACTCAATTACATCTAGTTTTAAAGATATTTTAACAACATATATTCAAACAAACCACACTGCTTTTGGTATAATCACAACTGCTCTCGTTGCCCTATTTTTTTTTTTTGGTGTCAACATCTAAAAGCTGGAAGAAAAATGACCCTGGCCTTAAACATGTTTAGCCTCTGGCCCCGGATCAGTCGCCAGCATCCGATAGAGGCAGAGGCAGCAGAACATGAGACAAAATCCCACCGTGATAATGATGAAAAGTGAAGACAGGGGGAATTCGGGAAGATCACAGATGTGGTAGATGCAAGCTAACAGCTGCATGGCCACTGCCTGATCCGTGACCTTGGCCTTGAACAAGAGTCTGGAGAATACACTGCGGTTAAACATAGCTTTAAAAAAAATAAATAAAAAATGAATAGGAAATTGGTAAAAGTTACTGCACTATTTATCCTTGTTTTTTATTTTACAGCATATCATTTTTCAGTTTTTTTTTTTTTTTAAACTAGCACATGAATAAAGGCAATTTGTTTCAAGTCAGATTCCACATGCACTAATGATGCTACAGCTGTCATAAAGCTATCACTCCACTTCCCTGTTGCTTCATGGAGACATCCCTTTCAAAGCTCACTATATGTTTTTACACACTTTCTCATGTTTCCCGACACATGACCCTGTGGTAGTACTTTTCAGACATATTATCCAGGCAACCTTGAGCTTTGTACCTACCCTTTTATCTCTCACGGGGGCACACACAAGTCATGATCCACCATTGCTCTTAAGGGATCGTCCACTATTGTGTAGGTTTCACTGTAACTAATGGAGACCACAATGTAGCTACATACTGTATGATGAGACCACAGAGGTGGGAGGTTTGGTCAAAAGACAAGAAAATATATTTCTATTTTAAATTAAACTTAAAAAGGAAAAAAAATACATTAATGTAGCGTAACAAGATAACGCCACAGATCCTGGTGGATATTCATAATATAAGGTGTTGTAAGGTCACATGTCCAGCTTTATAAGTTATTTTGTACTTTGTCATTCAGTGAGGTCTTATTCCACTAAAAATGTATTAGACCATTAGCTGCATTCACTCTGCATCAGTCAATCTGGTCTAGTTTATTTCTTAATCACCTTTTTTATTATCATTTAATTTTTTCATTTTTTAGGTTAAAATATATTTTACTCTCAACTCTCTTGAATATTTTTGTTACCAAATCAATTTTACAATCAATTTTCTTTGTGTTAGCCTCTTCCCTTTGCAATGCATCTTTAATCGATTCATCTTTAGTTGACTACAGCCTACAATTTTTGACCTTGCCTGAAAAACTTGTATTTGATTTATTTCAGCAGTACAAAATATATCAAATATTCATAATCCTTTCATTATACAGTCAACATGAGGCTCACCAACATCTGACCACATATCTTGACTTGCCATGTAATGGTGGTAAACTACCTGCCCTGGGTCAGATTAATGGAGATGACAACCACTAACACACTGACACTGGAGGGTCTTGCCAGACATAATGGTATCGAAGTATATTTTGGGGGTAGTAGAGAGATAAATGGCCAACATTGAGATTGAGGATGCTTTATACGTTTACATCACAAGCTACTTTGACTTCCTGTAGACCAGACGTGTCAAACTCAAGGTCCGCGAGCCAAATCTGGCCCCTCAAACAATTTAATCTGGTCCACGAAGTAGTTTTTTATTTGTCTTATTAATGGCCCAGCAGTATTTGCACTTCAGTACGTGCTTTACTTCACATACTGTTTGCTATTGACACTGCACATGCCCCCGAAAACACACAAATGATAGACCTCCAATGCATCACACATGCGGCTCACTCATGCAGTGGTCCCTCTCTCATAATGGCCGAACTCTGTCTCTAGTGCTCACTATGTTTGGTAGTAGGCTATATTTGTGTGGCCAACTTTTATCTGTGACAAAAAGTTGTACAGAGTTTAACAGTTTTTTTTTTTATTAATATGATGCAGCTGCATGTTTATATAAAGAGTGGCTGAATAATATATATATAACTAATATTTTATTTGCATTTCTGACAGAAAACATGGTCTGTATAAATGTGTTTAAATAAATATTGAACTGGTTCGGCACAGGTGCACACAGATTGTTTGTAAATTTTGGCCCCATCTGTGATTGAGTTTGACACCCCTGCTGTAGACAATGTCGACCAGCCAAGCCTATTCCTTAAGTGCATCATTATTCTTACTAGAGTTATTCCTGTTTCTCCCTTGATTTCCTTCACCACATTTGATGTTCTGCTCCTGATCTACGCATGGTCTCAGCCATTAAAAAATGTTGTATCTCATCTTGGTCTCAGTCTTCTCCAGTCTTGTTCATGACTTGCCGTCTGTTTCCTTGGTTATTCACAACACAATATCCTCTTCTCATAATGACATCTTTGAACACCTGCTGCTTGCCGCGCTTGAATCAAAATCAATGTTCTCAATCCCTCCACCTGTCTTCTCCACTCCGAGTTGTCTTAGACCGATCGGCAACAGACGCATTCAAAATGTCCATTTGTATTTTTTTTTCCCTCACAACCAAATGTTCCAAGCTCCTCCTGGGGACCAATTTGCCAGGTGGTGGTGGTGGTGACATGTGTGTGGAGTCTGGCTTGGCCCTCCCCACAGTGTGCATTTAGACAGGGGCGAAAGATGGTAATAAGAATCAATCAATATTAATACACGTTTGTAAATTTACATTTTATTTAGAGTGTACTGTATGTTGGTTTTACTTATGGATTGAGTGGGTAAATTATTCTGATAAATCTCTTCTTCAAAAGTCATGGCTCATTTTTTAACAAACTATGCAAAAACAGCCAAAATATCTGCAGTTTTTGTTGTCTTTTTTTCTCTGCGGAGCTCCCCCTACAGTTTCGGACATGTTCATTCTGAAGTTGTCCCCTCCAAGACCAAAACTTCAAACGATAACTCACTAGAATTATTGAACCTCATGGGCCCCCAAGCATCTACACTGACTGTACTGCCTGATGCTACACCCCTGATGGAGACATAGCATGGCATTTCTTTGTGGCTAGGTGCTTTGATTTGCATTGGCAGATGTTGACTGGCACCTTTTGGGAAGAACACCAAGAAAAACAATGTCTGTGTACAAAGCCCTGATACTGGTGACTGACAATGATACGCTGTTAGAAGTTGCCTTCAGAGCAGCAGCTGTTGTCAGATCTCAGGTTTTTTTTTTCTTCTTTAGGTTACATACGATCCATTAACCTTACTGTAGCTCTGACATGGTAGACGGGGAATATTTCAAGTGAAGCAAACTATAAAACATCGAGCCCCAGATGAAAAGACTGTCGGTTCTCTCATCACATCATAATTCATGGGAGATTTGTGACCGTAAGCCAAGCCTCTTCTAAAGTACAGTCCAGGGTGCAATCATAGCACAAGGTCAGAATATATAGCTGGAACAATTGCATCTATAAACAGCATCGCTATACATGCCTGAGTGCTATGCCTTCTTTAAGAATAATTTTGCATTGCATGATTTACCATCTGCTCTTACCTAAATGACAACATGACACCAAGGAAGTCATTGTTTTTGCCAAGACCACAATACGCCTATGTTTCTTTAGCCTTGCAACGATCCCTTACAACATCACCAGACGGGACAGGGCCCTTGCCCTCGCTGCCCCCACCCTCAGGACCTCAGTGGCTCAGACTCACTACAAACTTACAAAAAACAGCTACAAACTTACCTCTTCAAACAAGCATTCAACCTCCACTAAGAGCTTACCTGTTGTTTGTTTGATCTGACCTTTGTCTGTCCTATATGTTTTCATTGTTGCTATGAAAAGTGCTATATAAAATTGATGCATTATTATTATTAATATTATTATTATTATTATTACAACATAATCAAGCAGTGTTCTTATATATGTGCATATGTTTTTCCCGCCAACAATGGCTGACAGCAAAAATGTATTTAAAGCATTATTTACTGGTATTCATAAAAGTAAAAATATGATATTTTTTTCTTTCCATATATAGGTTTATCCCCTATATTGCAGAACATAAAGTATTTTGATCAATACTTTTTCTTGGAAAATCTAATTTAGCAACAATTAAACCTCCCCATGACCCCCTTTTAGGTCCTGACCCACCAGTTTATACTCTCTTGGACAGAGGGACAAAGATGTACCATAAAGCAGGACTGCATACGTATTACTGTCTATTATAACTTTAGGGCAGTCATAAAAAATGAGTTGCCATTCTTAATCACAAAAGTATCCAAAAATCCATGCCTCAATATGAGAAAATAACTCCCCTAGTGCTTCATAAAGAAAGAAAACAAAGAAATACTTTTGCTCCAAGTAACACATGAGCTGAATTGACAACTCACTTTTTGAAGCCAAAGAAGTAAGTTGAAAAAGTAGTTCATTAAAAAGGACTTGGCAAACGTATCCCCCTTAGTCATAAACACGCACCCAGGGGCTACAACAATGGATGCTTGGATATGTAAGGTAACGCTGCCAGAGGAGTCGGTTTTATTGCATTGGCTCGAGTGTGTGTGTGTGCATAAGATGATGTTGTTGGAGATGTAGCCAGAAAGCAAACACTTCATTATTTACAGATATATAAACAAAGGTGTATCCCTGAGCTAATACACTTTTGAAAGGGTGAGATTTCATGGCTGCTTACTCTGCTTGTACGGCAATAGGGCGATACATAAACATACATAAGTAGACAATTGAGATTTCGGACAAAAATATATTGAGAAGTATAATACCTTGTTTGAGTTTGAAGGCTACGGCTATTGCTAAAGGAAGCAATTATTATGCAGAAAGGCTGTTGGTAACTCCAAGACCTAAATATTACCCCGAGTAAAACCTTGATAGACTGATCACAGAAAACTCGGATTTCAACACTGTCAAGAAATTCCCGTGTGAACTCTAGTCTGGATATGCAAGTTGCTAACAGTAATTCTAACTAATAAATATTAATCATCATCATGGCTAAATATAATACAGACCAATGCAGTTGATATTCAGGAGCAAGAGAGCTTGGAGATTTGTATCAATAACAACAATATATGAGAATCAGAACTGTTTGGTAACTGTCATTAGGTACTTCTGATATAAATATGAGTAACATGAATTATTTTTACATTTTGACCAAAAAAAACATTAGCGGAAAACCTTGAACCAGTCCCCTACAAAAACTTGAAATCCATTTGGGACAGCCTTTCAAGACAAAAAAAAAGCCCTACAGATGAATAAAGACTTGTGTGTGTGGTTCTTCAGATCAAAAACCTCTACATCCAAAGGCCAGGGCATGGATCAGGACTGCATCCCCCAAAGGCGGGACTGAAATGGGGCAATGCTCCGCAGGATGTCTGTGACAGAAGAACTAAAGGGAGGAGGACTACTACTGATGTCTAGTATCCCACTGGAGATGGAGAACTTTTTAGGAGAGTTCCCCCTAAAGAAGCAGCGACGCCAATGGAAAACTGTGCAATACAGAGTTATTAATGTGTGGATTTGAATTCTCTTTTCAAAAGTTAAAGATGATTTGGGAATATAGGTCAGCAGACAGACAAAACTCCACAGCATGAGACGATCTGGGGAGACATGCTAAATTCAAACTAGACTCACAATAGACTGTCATAAGAAACTAAATGTTGTCTCAAAAAGAGAATGAGACAAAATAATTCTACTTCAACATCGCTGACCACTAATAACTGATTGTTAAGTCTTAGTTTCGTCTTGGTTTAGTCCTGGTATAGATCTAGTTCAATCCTGGTTCAGATATGATTCAATGCTAATTTGGAGCTGGTTTAGACCAGATTTAATCTTTGTTTAGTACTGGTTCAAATCTGGTATAGAGTTTTTTGCATTTAAGTCCAGTGTGCATGGCTGCATGCTCTCACTGTCCACTGCTGACTCCCAGTCAATTTGAGTTTTTTTCAATAAGAAAAGAGAATGAGACTAAATAATTCTACTTAAACATCTCTGACCAGTATTAACTGATTTAGCTTTAGTCTTAGTTTCGACTTTGTTTAGACCTGGTTCAGATTTAGTTTATTTATACTTAGTCCTGGCCTAGACATACTGTATTTATTATTTATTTAGACTCAGTTCCATCCTGGTTCAGATATGATTCAATACTATTTTGGTGCTGGTTTATACCGGATTTAATCTTTGTTTAGTACTGGTTCAAATCTGGTTTAGACTTTTTTTTTTGTAAGTCCTGTGTCCATAATTCCACAAATCACCACACGGCTGCATGCTCTCAGTCTCGACTCCCAGTCAATTTGAGTTATTAAACAATTATTGAATATGCCACCAAACAAAGCTCAGTGACACAAAGAGCTGTGTAAATCTTCGCCTGCTTCCCCCTAAATTATGTACAACTCGTGATGCATTATTCATATGAGGGATGTTGAAGACGCAGAAATGAGGAAGTTGAGATAAAAAAAAAAAAACAATTGACTGTACATAGCGCAAAGATGGAAAATGGGGTAAAAATAGACGTACTGTCAAAAGCCTGGTTGTGTTTTTGGAAGAAGGTTGGCAACTCAGTATGAAGTAAGTCAATTTAAATAGAGTGGGCTGTCAGTCATGGATGAACAGAGCCTCTTTTATGATGATAACATTATCGTGATGGCTCGCATGTGTGACAGATCAGGACTCTGTGATATGTTCGTATTTATTTATCTAAGGTAATGAGGAAAATATTCAGCGGTATGTATAGACCAGCCGACTAATCCTAAACTTATATAAAGCATTGGAGATATGGGTAAATCCCGCACAGGCTTATCACATGGCTAGAATGATAATTAGTTGTCTATATTTGCTGATACAATTCTACTAATATGGCATGTCAAAAGTCAAGGGTGGGTGTGATGGTGTGTTTGTAAGTGTGAGAGTGCGTGTGCGTGAGTGTGAGTGTGTGTGTGTGTAAGGGAATGGGGGGGGGGGGGGGGGCGCACCTACAAATGAAAACCCACATTTGCCTTGTATATGTTCAAGTAGTGTGACAATAACGAGCAACGGTAAATAAAAATAAAAATAATAATAAATACAAATAAAATTTAAGAAAGTTTCACCACAGCAAAACACCCTTGTAAAGCTCACTTGATTCATGCCTGATTGGTGTAAAACTGTAGAAAATGACTTGACCGCAAATTGTTTTGTTGAAATCTCATCTAGTATTTCCAAAGAGTTTGGAAATATTTTGTATAGTGTATAGTGCTTGATAACACTGTATATGACAGTGGTTCAACTCTGATCTGGGACTGTAGCTTTATAATTATATCCAGACAGATGCTCTCAACTGCATGGGCCTGCTGAGCTGTCACTGCCCCCTGCATCACCTGCAACTGTGTTTTACATATAGATTGGATTACCTGGGACAGTAGTGCCCTATGCAAATGGACATTATGCTAACAGAGTGCAATAACTCATGCTCTTTGGCACAGATTTGTGTTCCAGTCTCTCCACAAAATGCCTAAATGACACAAAACTGCATGAGCAATGCGATGAGCAGACGAAAACAATGTACTGGATATTAGGAACTTGTCCCAGATAGATGAAACATTCCTGGTAAAGTCACAAAGGACAGCCCCAAAGCATTGTGGGAGATGAGATCATGACGGACCGCTCAGGGGACCTCTCTCAGACAACAGGTGCAAGGACAGACAGCAGCTGAACACAAGGAACTAATGAAGAATGCACAAGGAGCCTATAACTTTAATGGTGTTATGGTTCCTACTTTTAGTTAGTTGTGTCTCTACAAAAACTCAGTGCTTATCAAAAAAAAAAGTTCACCTAAGACAAAGGACAGTTAGCATTTATTAGCAAGATGTTAGCATTCAGTATTTCCAGTTATTTATGCTACTGATCCTAATTTGCGCTAGAATAGTTAATTTTCAAAACATGAGATACGGTCCAAATACTAAATAGTGCTAATAATATCTTTCCATTTATTTTTTTACAAATTAAACTACAAATACTTTGCAATGTTTGAATCTAGATCTACAAACTACAAATGAACAATTTTGAAAAATGTATTTGCAAACCATCTGGTCAGTTTCTATCATTATAGTGAATAGCTTAATCAAATCATTTGGTTATTAATGTCTGTATATATGTAATATAGTGAATGATTGTATATAAATGCACATAGAGAAGGGTTACAATGTTTGACAGCCAATGCCACGTTACCTGTATTAAAAAATAGCATGAATGAGCCTTAATGAGGAATGATTAAGTAAACAGAATACCTAAATTTAAAAAAATACTCTTTACAAATGCGAGGTAATTAAGCCCAGCAAAAACAGAGAAAGCCCAGGAAGTAGGGATATAAAAGCCTAGTTTATTCAGATGAAGTCTTCTATTGTATTCCTGAGCACAATGTTGTAAAAGTTGAATGTACTGCCTATTCAGCTCCCAACTATGAGAAGACAAAGGGGGAAAGCTACTACACAGGAGTTGGAGGGGAAAGAGGCGATCATTAGTTGAAATGCCAGGCCCTGGACTTAATGAAGGCTGAACTGGAGCACACAAGAACAGAGGGCTATGGGGAGCTGAGCTAGCTTTTACCCAACATTATGGGAGCACACAGGCCAACGCATTCCTGCAGACTGCTATTCTGGTCTGATTGGAGTGGTCTGAAGCACTCGGGCGCATTGTTCTGATGGTTAGGGGGGTTATGATGGTGGTTGCTGTAAAGGGAGGGGCCGAAGACCTTAAAAGAAAAGTTGGTGCCATAAGGGTATCAGGTTGCGAAGGTTGAGGGTCACAATCTCTGGTCTGGCCTCTTTCGGGGGCGTCCACATTCCTGTGGTAGGGCTAATTTAAAGCACATCTGTTGCTCTGGTTCTTACCACGGCCCTGACCAGTTTCAGCACTCCTGGCAAAAGCAGATTACAATGGCCTGATGTCGTTTGTATTATTGGTAAACTATACAATGAATTGCCTATGGAAAAACATTGGATCAATATGGATTAAGGTGACCTTTGCATTTGTTATTGAGTGTATGGTGAACCATTACTACTTTATCCAATAATCATACTCAAGGTAAAACTAACAGAGATATTGATTTGTAGGTATACCTCACACCATCCAGCAACTGTAACAAACAGTCATATATTGTTGTTGATGTTTTTCTGTTTTAGGGGAAGAAAAAAACAAAACTATCCACTACCAAAAGATGGAGGTTCAATTCCCACTCTTTCCATACTGCTGTTGTGTCCTGGACAGATGTGAGAAAAGCTGTTTTTTAGATTGTTTTTTGGCTTTATTTCACAGACAGGAAACCAGGGAGAAGAGCAGGGAGTTCAGCATTCAGCAAACAGTCGTGAGCCGGACTCGAACTCAGGACGCTCTGTATATGGGCCGCATGCTCTACCATCTAAGCTAAACCGCTTTTGAGTGGCATGAAAATCTCTAGCTAATGTAAGCCTTTTTTTTTTTTTTTGCACATTTGACATTTATTTATTTTTTTATATATATTGTTACTATTGATTTATTTCACTTTTGAAAAACATTCTGTAATTTTGCATAGTTTTGCAAAAAAAATGTGCACATTGATGAAAACTACTCAACATGCCCAGACCTTTTCTTCAATTCACAAATCTACCTGAAGTATTCTTGGTCATAATTGGAGCAGCTGCAATACCTGGGGAGATTATTAGGCCTTGGCACCGTGGTCTGACGAAGGTTTTTGTCCTGTTGACTGTTCAGGGGGCATTGTGTGGGCATCTTTGGTCAGAGTTGATGGTTCCTAGTCCCACATATGTACACATCATCTCTAAAACAAGTCAATTTTTCGTGTGATAATTAACCTCCAGAAGGGCACTTTTACAGCCCTCCTTTTCCTGCTGGACATGACTACTTCACGACAAATGCCAATGGAAACATAAAGTAGAAGCATGGTAGAGTCCAATTACATAGAAATGTAAAACCATATTTTTTTTCAGCACTTGAGAATATCAGCGCCTCAGCATACAGGATTACTCAAACACGCATGAATGGAACAAAACCTGGGTATGTTTTTGACATGGAATAACATGGAAGAAAGCTCAGAAAAGTCAAGTAAGCATAATAGGGCCCCTTTTAGCTTTTGCAAATGGCAAAAACATGTGATATGCCATTAACTTGAGGGGATCATGTGTGCCATAATTATACCACACACCGTAATGGGACATTTGACAAAGAAACCATCTTCAGCGTCTTTGTTAGCCTTACATAGACAACCGCAACTCACATTTGCTGTCTCATTTTCAATTGAAAGTAATGAGTGTAATCAAATGTAATATGCAATTTACCTCACTATGAGAAGGAGGTGAGTGGCTTTTGTAAATGGCAGTTTTAGTGTCAGTGAAGCAAAAATTCAAACAAAAAAACAAAAAAACAGTTAAGCATGTCTAAATAGTAATAGTAAATCTAAAACATGTTCTGTTTGTTGGGTATGATCTTGTAGACTGAATGACATTCATACATTTGATCAAATCGGCCAACCCTGAGTCAAATGGAGAAACCCTGAGTCAAATGGAGAAACCCTGAGTTAAATGGAGAAACCCTGAGTTAAATAGAGAAACCACTTCAAATATACATAGTAACTCTTTATAATGGTACAATATAGCAACAATCTAGGTTAATCAAAATGGGCACAATTCAATGTGACATGTGAATGGCGTATGCATGTCATGACCTGGCTCAACGAAATGACAAACATGGATGCCAGACTGATTGAAATACCAGCATTGATGGTGTTAAACAGTTGGGACACCCAGATGCCTTACTTTGTGTTAGGAAAATATACATATTATCTTCCATTATTTAAGCTCATAATCATGACAATATATTAGTCTAATGAGAATTGTTATATTTTACTATGTTGTGTTTTTCACTTGTTTTTTGAGTTT